>PVKB01000579.1:636903-669356 GCA_004027205.1 Ctenodactylus gundi
GGGGGGGGGGGGGGGGGGGGGGGGGGGGGGGGGACGGGGGGGGGGACAGAGAGCAGCAAGGCTGCTAAGGAGGGGCAGGTCCTCACAGGAAGGGAGGGGACACTGATAAGGAAGCTTAGAGATAGGAACCAAAGCAACACCAAAGGACACAAAGGAAAAGAAACGACCAAAGAGAAAGTGTAACAAGAAAAAGAAAAGAACCAACCCCAGAAGAACAGGTCAATGACAGGATTCAGTAAAAATCTTACAATTATTTTTTTCAATGCTAATGGTCTTAAATCACCAATCAAAGGACACAGACTGGTAGAGTGGATCAAAAACGAAACCCAACCATTTGTTGTCCACAAGACACGTATTTCACCCACAAAGAAGCACACAGGCTGAAGGCAAAAGGCTGGAAACTAACACTCCATGCTACTGAAGCCTGGAAATGAACAGGAGAAGCTATAATATTGTGAGACACTGCAGACTTCAAACCAAAGCAAATCCAGAAGAGACAAAGACAGACACTATATACTGGAAAAAGGAACGATCCAGGAGGAAGAGCTCACAATTATAAACCCATATATACCCAAAATAGGCACACCCAGTTACAAACACGAGAAACTACTGGACATGAATGGCCAAAGACGGCCCAGTACAATCATACCAGGGGATTTTAATATCCCACTCTCACAACTAGAGACATCAACTGGACAAAAAAAAAAAAAAAATCAACAACAACAATAACAAAATAGAACTAAATCACACCAAGGAGCAAATGGACCTAACAGGTATCTAAAGCCTGTTCTATCCAACATCAACAGAATATACCTTTTTCTCCGCAGCACACAGGACTTTTTCCAAACTAGACCATATCCTTGGGCATGATATGCCCAAATAAATACAAAAGAACTGAAATCATTCATTAACTGCATACTTTCAGATCATAGTGGAATAAAACTAGAAATCAATAGCAAGAGTAACTACAGGAAACTATTCAAATGCACGGAGATTAAATAATACAGTAATGAATAAGAAATGGATCACAGAAGAAACCAAGGAAGAAATAAAAAAACTTCCTAAAGTCAAGTGACAATGGAAGTACATCATAACATAATCTGTGGGACATAATAAAAACAGTTCTAAGAGGAGTATTTACAGCTATGAGTGCACACATAAAAAAAGAGCAACCTGAAATTAATGATCTAATGATGCAGCTCAAAATAAGGATTGTAGCTGCCCCTCCTCCCAGCCACAGTCCCCCCTCACGCCCAGCATCTTCCTGTTGGAGGCCCTGTTCCCTCTGTCTGGAACGCTCTTCCTCTCCATGACAACACGGCTGCCTTCCCCTCGCGCAGTCTCTGTTCCAGCGTTAATTCCTCGGGGACCTTTGCTGACCGTCCTCCCTAACACTGCAACGCCCTGCACAGACTCATCCCTCTCGTGTCTCAGTCTGCACCTAGCTGCACTGGCTTCTCAGATCTTGTGTCGTGGACTTGACGACTCTGTTTAGTATGTTCTCTGTTTCCCTCCTGGAATGTAGATGCCACTGAGGGGAAGGTCATTTCCTGTTTGTTCATTAGGACTTCATAAGTTTTCAGATCAACACCTGCCTGGTACTTGGCACTGTATTATTGAATGAATAAATGAGCTCAAGAAACATTCAATGATCCAGGACTGGAAGCACATGTCTATAATCCCAGCACTCTGGGAGGCTGAGGCAGGAGGACCACAAATTCAAGCCCACACTGGGCAACTTGGCAATTTAGTGAGACCCTGTCTCACACGAACAATAAAAGGGACTGGGGGTGTAGCTCTGAGTGGAAGTCGTAGATTCCATCCCCAGTACCAACAAAGCAAAACAGAAACTTAATGAGCAATTTTGTCCAGAGTTAGAGTGGTCAGAATCAGCGTCAATCCTCAAGACAGACATTTTGGTAGAGAAAATGACACGGGTCATTGGCACATGACACACACAGGCTGCATTATGGTAGCGGTTTGTGATCACACAAACATAGTGTCTTCTTGGCCTCATGAAGTGTGTGAAAAGGTCCACATATGTGCCCCAGGACGGAATCTGCTAATGCACGAAAGATGCTGGGGCCACCCAGAGCACTCACTCTATTTCCTTTTTCCTAATAAATAAACTCCACCTTCAAAATTCAGAGAAGTCACCCTTATGAAAGATAACTATGGAAAAACATAGCCTATAATAAGTACCTAACACGACCACTCCAGATCCATACAAATCAGCATGAAAAACTGAACTATGCTCTAAATTAATTCTGCTATAATATTATGATTAATGTAATTGAAAAAATAAAAAACCTCCACGGAAGTTGGTTCACAGATAATGATTCCAAAGTAGTACTTATAATTCGTTTGTGTCCACAAAGCCTTGGCTGTCCTAAGAAGCCATCTTTTAGAAACACAAATCAAAATCCCTTTTGTGTGACTAAAAAAGGCTGGCAATTGTGACTTGAATATGGACCGGGATTTCATCTGGTTGTCCTGTGATTTTTTTGAGCTGATGGAGGGAGGCAGCAAGCAAATAAATGCTTAATGAGTGCCTTAGAATACAGTAAGTGTTTAATAAATACCAGAAATCAAAATAGTCCCTTAGCAGGCACTCCACCTTTCCACTCATCCGAGAGAGGATGTGTCATTTCATTGCCATATTCTATTCTTTTCTCTTTCATTTGTTTACTTGGAGACTACTGTGCTTTGGATCTAGAATGTCCCCCCAAAGTCTCATGTGTTTGAATGTTACAGATTATCTATAGAACCATGTGCTGTTGGGATATTTGGGCCTGGTTGGGAGGGGGGTGGTTACAGGCCTGTAAATTTGATTACCGGTGTGTAGTGGGGGCTTACTACACCTTCCACTCCTGGATCCAGGAGGGGCTGGTCACTGGGATGAGACCTGGAAGGATGTATAAGCTGCTTCCTGCCTTCCTCAGGACTAGTCTCAACTTGCCCTGACTTGGCTTCCTGTTTGTGATGTCATGAGAAGCTGCCTCCACCTCTGCCTCAGCCATGTACTTTCATTGATGTCAGCCACCCATGAGTGGACTGTGCCCTTCCAAAACTGTGAGCTAAAATAAACCTTTCTTCCCCTAAAATTGTAGATGTCAAGTATTGAGTCACAACAACCAAAAAGTAACTAAGACAGGGACTGAACCCAGAGCCTTCATATTGAGCTGTATCCTTAACCCTTGAAAAAAATTTCTTTTTGACACAGGGTTTTACTAAGTTTCCCAGATTAGGCTCAAACTTAATATCCTCCTGCCTCAGCCTCCCAGACTGAGCCACCATGCCTAGCCATCTTTTCATACTAGCCAGCTGCTTTGTCCTTGAGTTTTGCACATGTCCAGGCAAATGCACTGTAATCTGGATTTCTGGCACAGGATTTGCACTCCACAATAAAATTTTAATCATGAGAAGATTCAAGTCAAATTCCAAGCACATGGCTGTGTGGCCCAGGGCCTCCTGTTCTGCTGTGTCCTCTTCTAAGACAGAGACACTCTGTTCAACAAGGCCCATCGAGAAGGGTGTCCACTGATCTGATGTGGACAATAACTGCTCACCAGGTAGCAGGTGTTACGATAGAAGCTCACAAATAATTCTAAAAGTTAGATAGATCAATGTTTTTAAAAGTGGGCAAACAGTGGGAACAACTACATTTCCATCAGCTGATGAAGCACAGTTTAGACATACAATGGAATGCAACTTGGCCATAAAAGGAAACAAAGTACTGATATATGCTACAGTGAGAATGAACCTTGGAAACATGTGACAAGGGACACAAAACATTCCCCAATGATCACATGTGGTATAAAGGACTGAGAGTGGGCAAAGCTGCAGTAACAGAAGAGGGGTAGGTGGTCCCCAGTCACCTGAGAGGCAGGGGGTGGGGGTGGAAGGCTGAGGAGGTACGGCTAAGGGGTATAGGCTTTCTCTTGGCAGGGACATACTGTTCCACTGTTAGATACTGGTAGGGGCTACAGACCTCTGAATACGCTAAACACCACTCAATTGTCCACTTTTGAAAATTGAATTTATGGTGTGCAAATTATGTATCAATGAAGCAATGGAGCTGTGGTAAAAAGACCTTGCCAAAACAGAGAGAACTAATTTTCTGTTCGATCTACTTCTTTTCCCTGTAGAACGGAAACTTCTCTGACAATTCTCATGTCTTTGCTGTGAACCTGCAGAAACTCCAGGGCCGATTTCTCTGACACAATGGGCACAGTGCTTAGGGCCCACGGGAACATTTAGGGGCCACTGTCTCCGTTACTTATTCATTGCTGTGACTCAATACCCGACATCCACAAAGTTTGTGCAGTAAAGGCTTATTTTAGTTCACAGTTTCAGAGGGTCACAATCCACTCAGGGGCATCTGGCAGCAACAGAAACACACAGCAGAGGCAGAGGTGGAGGCAGCTTCTCACGACATCACAAACAGGCAGACAAGTTTAGACTAGTCCTCCCAGGAAGGCAGAAAGCAGTTTATACAACCTTCCAGGTCTCAGCCCAATGATTAGCCCCTCCTGGTTCCAGGTGTGGCCACTCCATGCCATAAATCCACAACATTTAAATACATGAGACTTTTGGGGGACATTCCAGAGCCAAACCACAATAGACACTACATGCTTTAACTTCTTTAAAAAGAAAAGAAAAGAAAAGAAAATGAGCAGAATGCTGCCTGGATTCATCTTGATACTCATGCAGTTGTAACCCACAGGCACTTATGTTGACTTTTCATGAGTTCTTTGAAATTGACTGTATGGGATGGATTCCATAGTTATGAGCCTAAGGATAGAAGATGTATATTGATTTTTGCTTCAAGTGCCTTTTTGTGTATTTAACATATATGCACACATGTTCCCATAACTCTTTGGGTTTCATTTGCATGAGCTCTTAATAAACACAGACGCTTCCCACAGGAAACGGTGGTGGTCCCTGGGTAGATAAAGATACAGCTTCTCTTGTATTTTCTGACTCTCTTCAGTAAGAACAGATGAATTCTTTCAGGCTTAAAGAGCTCGCCCAGCAAGCGCTAAGAACCCGAGTTTGATTCCCTAGTACCACATAAGCCTGGCATGTTGGCACATGCATGTAATCACAGAACTTGGGAAGCTGAGATAGGAGGACTGCCATGAGTGCCAGCCCAGCCTGGTCTCCAGAGTGAGTTCTGGACCAGCCTGGAGGTACAGAGTGAGACACTCTTTCAAAAAAAAAAAAAAAAATCACTGTTTCTTATGTTCCTGAGTGTCTTCCACTGTCCCTTGCTTGCCTGCTTGGTTAACTGGTCCTGTGACAGCCAAGGCAGCCTCAGCTTGGGCCAGTATCTTCCACACTTGGGCCTCCGCATCTTCGTGAGCCAGTTCCCACTGGTCATGGTCACTTAACTGCCTGCCAAGGGTCACCTAACTGCCTGCCTCACACTAGGTTAACCACTGAGCCCGCAGCCCGACCTGTGCCATCTGCTCCCTATGTGTTTAGAGAGGTTTCCCAACACTTTTTTTTTTTTTTTTTTGAGACAGATCTCACATAACAGTCCAGGCTGGTCGTGAACTCACTATGTTTCCCAGGCTGGCCTTGAACTCACAATTCTCCTGCCTCGTCTTTCCAGGTACTTAAGATTACTGCTGTGTGCCACTGTGCCTGGCTTACATGGTGCTGGGGAACTGGACCCAGGGCCTTGCACTTGCTAGGCAAGCACTCCAACCACTGGGTTATTCCCCCATCTCTCTCCTAACACTTAACTGCTGGCAAGCCACTATTCTGGAAAACTGCAGACCCTAGGAAACTCTGGGCAGGGCCCCATCTGTCCCTGTCAGCTCACACCTATCCTTCCTACTTGGCCCACAGGGGGCGCTGTGTCTCTGGCACCCCACAAAGTCTGGATCAGACAAATGAAAACCAGAAACAGCCAACTGCCTCTTCCAGTGAAGCAAGCACCAGCCCAGGAAGAATGTTCTGGCAAGGAGATGGATTCCTGTCCTCTTTTTATTGTCCACTGGAAATTCTCCACCTCCCTTCAGGTCTTTGCCCTGTCAGCCTCTGTGTCCCCCAGCCGAAGGCGTCACAATGCCTTGGGCTGCGCAGCAGGGACCCCCTGTGACATCAGCAGCCCCAGCCCATATAAGCTGGCAGCAGGCCCACATAAGCAGGCAGCAGGCCCACCGGGGCACACTCCTCCTCTGGTCCGTTCACCATGCAGTTGCAGAGTTGGTTGCTCGTGTTTCTGTGCCTCATCGGCACAGATGCTTACATGCTCTCCTGTCGGAGGGACAAAGCCAAGGAGCCCATTGGGAGTTGCGGAGAGCACTCCAGACTAATAAACAATCTTCCAGAGCCTGCCCAAGGCTGTCTTGACAGCCAAATTATGTGGCTTATATTTGCCCTGGTGCTCTTCTTGACAATGTTTCTAATATACAAGGTGAGAACACTTCCTTTTCTTCCTCCTCCTCCTCCTCCTCCTCCTCCTCTTTTTGCTGTACTAGGGATTGAACCCCCAACTCCTGGTAGGTGGCATGTTGTCTCCTAGACAGACGGCAGACACTGCCCTTTCGATACTGTGTCCAGACTGAACACTGTAGGGGTTGGAAGACTTAATTTTTTTTTTTTTTTTTAATAAAGGGCCTGGTGGTAGGTTATTTCAGCTTTGTGAGCTGTAAGGTCACTTTTGTAACAACCCAGCCCCGCCAAAACCTGAAAACAGCCACAGATAATAGACAAATGAAAGACATGGCTGTGTCCCAATGAGACTTCCTTTACAAAACTAGAAAGTGGGCCGGTTTGCAACATCTAGATGAGAGCAATCATGTAATCACGGTCCTCTGCGATCCCAGCTTTCTGGGGACTCTGTCGAACCAGCCAACTCAATGGAATTATTCACCCTTGTTACTTTTCTTGGCAGACAAATCCTGTGGTCTTTCGAAGTTGTCCGTTTCTCTGGCCATTTAAGGAAACCCATCCGGCTCCCCTCAGCAGAGACTCTATTCTGAGAGGCTTAAACCATTTCGAGATGGACCTTGAGGCACTCATGTCCAAGGTTCAGAATCTGCAGGCTACCATGAACACTAGTGGCCACCGTAGTATGCCAGCCTTGGACAACAGGGCTACAACACAGATATCGATCACCAGATACGAGATCGAGGATGAAGATTACTACTGAGTGGATTGTGATTCAAAGAGAAAGAATTTACACTGACCATCATTATACAAATAATAAATCTTCTTGGAAAAAGAATTTCTGCCTGTGAGGTTCTTTTTTTTTTTTTTTGAGACCATGTCTCACTCTTTAGCCTATGGTGGTCTTGAACTCACTGTAGTACTGTCCCAGGCTCCCAGGTGCTGGGATTCAGGTGTGCCCCAACAAGCCCAGGGGAATCGAAGTCAGGGCCTTGTGCTTGCTATGCAAGTGCTTTAACCACTGAGCTACGTCGGATTCCCCCCAGCGATACCCTACCACGCTCATTTCTGTGTCCAGGCCTTTGCACCAGCCCCTCTGCTGGACCAGCTTCCCCCCAGTAGCACTTCACTGGCCATTTGGTGCCATACTGGTCTTCGCTCCTGGTCATCCCTCAGGAAGCCTTCCGAGTGTCATCTCAGAGTGTCCATCACTCCCCACGCTCTCAGTGGAAGGAGGTCACAATGGGTCCATGCTTTCGAAAGAGAGTACAGAAAACTAAAGACTCCCTCTCCCGGGAGGGGCCCAGGGCAGGCGCCCGTGACTCCTTTTGGGTTTTCTTTGCATAGGCTCATCTGCATGAGCCCTTTGTTAGGACCCCAGCACCACAGAAAGGCCTTGGGCACTGGTGGATAAAGATACATCGCTTCTTGTATTTCCGGCCATTACTTATTTGTCCAGCCGACACAGACTTGATGTGGGCGGCATCTTCCAGGCCTTCCCAGTGGTCACCTGATTACCTCTCAAGGGTCACTTAATAGCTGCCCAACAGCTGTCCAAGGGACCAACTCACCCTGAGGTAGGGTGCACCCCCCGGGCCCCTGTGTTTAAATGATGTTCTCTTCACACTTATGTGCTGGCAAACCACTATTTCAGGAAACTGTAGACCTTACAAAACTCTGAGCGGCTCCCAACCTGCCCCCAGTCAGCTCAAGTCTGCTCTTCCCACCTGACGCAACAGGAGGCTGAGGAGCCCTTGGGGCATGAGAAGGGGTCCCGGTCAGAGAAGCCCCCCGGGTGGCAAGTGGCTCTGGCTTTATTTACTTTGGAGCTGTAAGTGATGCTGTCTCCAAGACAGGAAGAGTAGCTCCTTTTCTGCCTTTCTCCTTCCCTTTCTCTGCTCACTGTGTTATAGGTGGAAATCAAGAAACCACCACACACCAACTGGGCGAGGTGAAGTTTATTAGGGCTGAGACTTTACCATGGCCGGGATGTTATCTTGCCAGTGGCTGGCTGTCCCTGGACTCTGGGCGAGTCTTCAGAGAGCAGCCCCAGCAAATTTCTCCAGAGCACTTACGAAGGCAACAGAGGAGGAATTTCACAACATTTATACACCAATTACAATCTGACAATTAAATACGTGACCTATTCGGTTTGGATTTGTCTCACTGGGGGGTAGGGAGAGCCCCACAGTTACCAAGTGGCCAATTGTAACGTGATACCCACTGATCATCTCTGGTGGGTGATAGATAGCTTTTAGCGTGTCTCCTTTTGTCTCTGGGCCAGAGGAGTTACATTTCATGTTGGCTAGCCAGCAGAGTTACAAGGACAGCCAGGAATTTGCTGGATATAATTTGTCACAAGATGAACTTACAACCTGATTACAGAAAGTCACAATTTGCAGTTATGAAAAATTACTGAATTTCAAAAGCACAGCAAGTTATGGATGCAAAAGTCAGAGGCTTGCATGGCACCATTACACTTGATATAACTGAAAGAATTAGCAAAAGATACAGAAGCATAACTTATACTGCAAACAAATAACTTGAATAGCAAAAGTACCGCAAAATGGAGTCCCTCTAGTCACGACAAGTCTGGATTTTAATGACACTGCTACAGCTGCTCAATACGACAGGTTAAAACTCACAACCTTTCTGGGAGAGAAACAGGACAGGTAGCATGTTCTGTCCTAGATAGATACAGCACATCATGACACTGTGTTAAGAGGGACCACAGCAGGGGTTGGTGAATTTTTTTTTAAAGGGCCAGATGGTGAATCATTTCAGCTATTTGAACTATAAGGTCTCTTTGGAAACAACCTGGCAGTGTCATAACCTGAAAACAGCCATAGATAATACACAAATGGATGAGCATGGCTGTGTCCCAGTAAAACTTTATTTAAAAACTAGAAAGTGGGCCAGATTTGCCCCAGTTGTCAGGGTCTAGATGAGAGCAGCGACATAACCACGTTCCTCCATGATCCCAGCTTTCTTGGGACGCTGTCAAAACCAGCCAAGTAAATACAGTTATTCACCCTGATCACCTTTCTTGGCAGGGGCAGAATCCTGAGGGGCTTGGGGGCTGTTCGCTCGGCTTTTGATTTAAGAAGACCCGCCAGCTTCCCTCATCAAAGACTATAAGCTGAAAGCCTTCACCCAGCTGGAGCTGGACCTTGTGATAAGGAGTCCAAGGTGTGGAATCTCAAGTTGCCATGACCACTGGCAGAAACCTCAGGCCGCAATGTGGGAAACGCCTGCCAGTCCACAGAACATGACTGCAGGATATGTACCAGCGGGTTCCTGAGTCACAGCAGGACAGAAACATGGGCTGCGTCGGCAAACAGTATCCAAATAACAAACCAATTCTGAAAAGAGAATTACTGGTTGTGAGGTCTCTGTAACTAGAAGAAACCACAAACGTGAGACTCGGTGGCCAGGGGGGCTGCTTGTCGCACCCTTTCTCACTTCCTCTAGAGCTGGGGGAGGCGAGGGGACTCAAAGTGACTGACACAGCAGCACACCGTGACATTCCTGACTGTGATGCGATGGCCCTCTGGGCTGACAGGGCTGTGCAGATCTGGAGGAAAGTGGTAGGATCATGGTCACAGGAACTCTTGCTTTCCCCTTTATTGTATCTTACTTGTATAAAATAGGGAACGGATCCCTAACTGAAGAATTACAAAGGGCAGCCTCATGGGTTTAGATGACCAAATGATTCGATCAGGAGGGACGTATTCGAGAACCATTAGCTTCTCTCACCACCAGGAGAGTCCTTCTGTCCGTTCTGGCCCATGGATTCCAGGTTTGACCCTCTCCTCTAGCAAACCAGCAATTCTGTGTTTACAGAAGGATGACGAAGGCACACTTCTCAGGGCTTCAGGGTTCAGGACAGAGGGGAGCTACCCAGGGAGTCCCCAGTAAATGGGTTCTTCAGGCTAATTAAAACGTTTGTAATATTCATTTCAAAGTATGAATATTCTGACATGTTAAGAGTGGCTGACTAGAAGTTACCCTAGTCTCTAAAATCATTTTATTGCCTCCCGCCCCTGCCTCAGGCCCATCCTCCCCCATCATCATCATCATCATCATTCCTGAGCCAACTGGAGGGTTAACAGCCCTGTGCAGGCCAAACCAGGGGCCGGCTGGGGCGCTCACAGAAGCCCCGTGTCTCCACGGCAGGCCACGCATGCTGTGTGTGTCCACCAAGGAGTCCTGAGCTCCAACCCCTTCCCAGCCACGGAAAGTTCATTCCTAGTGCTTAAGCAAAGCCACGACAAGGCTGCCTGTGTTCCTCGGCAAGGTCACGCTTTGAAAAGCGTCCTCAGCACTGCCTTTTGTCCTCTTGTCTGTCTGTTTATATGTTTATTTCGAAAGGGTCTCACTCTGGAGTCCACGCTGAGCCTGAGCTCACTATGTAGCCCAGGCTGGCCTCCAACCCACAGCAATCCTTCTGCCTCAGCCTCCACAGTGCTGGGATTGTAGGCATGTGCCACCACACACAGCTAATTCTATGTGGTGACAAAGTATCGAACCCCGGACCTAAGGCATGCTAGGCAATTACTCTAAACACTGACTGATGCCTGTACGCCCCCATATTTTTAAAGGAAGGTGAAAAGTCTGGAGTGTTTAAGCGAGGTTACACCAATACTTAAACATATATGAGCCATTATTTAGGGAAATTGCCGGCTGTACAAAACTCAGGAGTGACTGAGCCTCTACCTCCTTTTCAATCACAAAAGGTTTATTTTTGGTGTGTAAGCAAAGCCATGAGGTAGGCTGCTTGTGCTCCTTGTAAAGGCGATGCTTTGAAAGGGTCCCTTAGCACAGCTGTTTGGTCTTCTCTCTCTCTTTCTTTCTTTCTTGTTTTTAAAGCCAGTGTCTTGCTCTATGACACAGGCTGGGCTTGAGCTCACTATGTAGTCCATCACAATGCTCCTGTCCCAGCCTCCCAAGTGCTGGGATTACAGCCACACACCACCAAACCCAGCTACTATGTGGTGCTGGGATATCAAACCCAGGGCCTGTTCTTACCCACTGAGGCAGTGTCCCGAGTCGTGCTTTCTGTCCTTTCAGATTCCGGGTCAGGAGGAATGGAAGGGGCTGCGTGTTCTCCCTTTTACCGTTGGACTGCTTTCTGTGTGTGAGCAAGCGCTAGGGTTCCTGACCTAATCTTCCAACAGGCACTGAAGACATCCAGAAAAGTGAAATAAAGTACATAAATGAGGGTTCTAATCTGTGATCTAAATACGATACAGGTTTTAGTGTTTTCCATTTAACCAGTGGACAACTAGACCAGTGGTTGGCAAACCACAAAATACACCCAGATTTGTGTGGCCTGGAAGCTAATTATGGTTTTTAAGTAGCAATAAGAACAGAAAAGAACCGCACAAGGAGTATTTTGTGACAGAAAATAACACAAAATTCAAATTTCTGTGTCCATAACTGTTTCCTGGCACATGCTCATACACACATGATGATCGAATGCAGGGTGTTGACACTGAGCTACACGCCCAACTCGGTTACAGCAGCAGGAAAGAAAACAGACTAGGACAAAACCCACTGACCTGGCTGCTGGCACAAAAGGCCGTGGCTCGACACCTACAAATGGAGCAGCTGTGGAGAGCTCTACTCAGTGATTCCTTCTCCTGTATGACACTAACCTTACTTCTTCAAACCTCAATACTTTACTACTGCTATCAGCAGAGATAAAAAACCCAACAAACCTACAACTTACAAATAAAACAGAAAAACAGCTACACACAAAATAAAAGCAAGTTGTCTCACTCATGGCTGGGAACTGACCAAAATTTGTAACCCACAGAGCACTTACGTTGACTTTTTATGAATTCTTTGAAATTGAGGGTATGGGTTGGAGTCTATAGTTATGAGCCTATGGAGAGAATATGTATATTGATTTTGCTTCACATGCTTTTTAGTGTATTTTACATATGCACACAGGTTCCCTGGGTAGATAAAGATACAGCTTCTCTTGTATTTTCTGACTCTCTTCAGTAAGAACAGATGAATTGTTTCAGGCTTAAAGAGCTTGCCCAGCAAGTGCTAAGAACCCGAGTTTGATTCCCCAGTACCACACGAGCCTGGCATGTTGGCAGATGTCTGTAATCCCAGCACTAGGGAGGCTGAGACAGGAGGACTTCCATGAGTCCAAGGCCAGCCTGGTCTCCATAGTGAGTTCAGGACCAGCCTGGAGGTACAGAGTGAGACACTCTTTCAAAAAAAAAAAAAAAAACCCACACTGTTTCTTATGTTCCTGAGTGTCTTCCGCTGTCCCTTGCTTGCCTGCTTGGTTAACTGGTCCTGTGGCAGCCAAGGCAGCCTCAGCTTGGGCCAGTATCTTCCACACTTGGGCCTCCGCATCTTCGTGAGCCAGTTCCCACTGGTCATGGTCACTTAACTGCCTGCCAAGGGTCACCTAACTGCCTGCCTCACACTAGGTTAACCACTGCGCCCGCAGCCCGACCTGTGCCATCTGCTCCCTGTGTTTAGAGAGGTTTCCCAACACTTTTTTTTTTTTTTTTTTTTTTTGAGACAGATCTCACACAACAGTCCAGGCTGGTCGTGAACTCACTATGTTCCCTAGGTGGGCCTTGAACTCACAATTCTCCTGCCTCGTCTTTCCAGGTACTTAAGATTACTGCTGTGTGCCACCGTGCCTGGCTTACGTGGTGCTGGGGAACTGGACCCAGGGCCTTGCACTTGCTAGGCAAGCACTCCAACCATTGGGTTATTCCTCCATCTCTCTCCTAACACTTAACTGCTGGCAAGCCACTATTCTGAAAAACTGCAGACCCTAGGAAACTCTGGGCAGGGGCCCACCTGTCCCTGTCAGCTCACACCTGTCCTTCCCACTTGGCCCACAGGGGGCGCTGTGTATCTGGCACCCCACAAAGTCTGGATCAGACAAATGAAAACCAGAAACAGCCAACTGCCTCTCCCAGTGAAGCACCAGCCCAGGAAGAATGTTCTGGCAAGGAGATGGATTCCTGTCCTCTTTTTATTGTCCACTGGAAATTCTCCACCTCCCTTCAGGTCTTTGCCCTGTCAGCCTCTGTGTCCCCCAGCCGAAGGTGTCACAATGCCTTGGGCTGCGCAGCAGGGACCCCCTGTGACATCAGCAGCCCCAGCCCATATAAGCGGGCAGCAGGCCCACTGGGGCACACTCCTTCTCTGTTCTGTTCACCATGCAGTTGCAGAGTTGGTTGCTCGTGTTTCTGTGCCTCATCGGCACAGATGCGTTCATTTTCTCCAGTCAGAAGGACAATGCCAAGGAGCCCATTGGGACTTGCGGAGGTCACAACCGCGTCAGAAAGAATCAGCCAGAGCATGCCCGAGGCTTCCTTGACAATAAAAGAGTGTGGCTGATACTTGCCCTGGTGCTCTCTGTGAAACTGCTTATAATATACAAGGTAAGAACACTTCCTTTTCTTTCTTTCTTCCTTTTTTTTTTTTTTTTGCTGTAGTAGGGATGCAACCCCCAACTCCTGGTAGGTGGCATGTTGTCTCCTAGACAGATGACAGACACAGCTCTTTCAATATTGTGTCCAGACTGACCACCGTGGGAGTTGGAGGCCTTTTTTTTTTTTTTTTAAATAAAGGGCCTGGTGGTAGATTACGTCAGCTTTGTGAGCTGTAAGGTCTCTTTGGTAAGAGCCCAGCCCTGCCACAACCTGAAAACAGCCACAGATAGAAAAACAAAAGACATGTCTGTGTCCCAATAAAACTTCCTTTACAAACTAGAAAGTGGGCCAGATTTGCCTGAGTTTGCAACATCACGATGAAAGCAATCACGTAACCACGGTCCTCCGCGATCCCAGCTTTCTGGGGACTCTGTTGAACCAGCCAAGTCAATGGAATTATTCACCCTTGTTACCTCTCTTGGCAGAGAAATCCTGCGGTCTTTCAAAGTATGTTTCGTCTGCCACTTAAAAAATCCCATCTGGCTGCCCCCAGCAAAGACTCTATTCTGAGAGCCTTAGACCAGTTTGAGATGGACCTTGTGGCACTCATGTCCACGGTACGGCATCTCAAATCTACCATGAAAACTAGCGGCCGCCGTAGGGCGCAACGCATGAACAAACGGCCTAGGACACGGAAATCAATTACGATATACGATGTAGAGGACTGAACTTACTACTGAGTGGATTGTGTGATTCAAAGTAAAAGAAAAAATAGTTACAACAACCAGCAGTGTCCTAATAATAAATCTGCTTGGAAAAAGAATTCTGCCTGTGGGGTCTTTCTTCCCTTTTTTTTTTTTTTTTTTTTTTGGTCAGGAAGGAAACAAGTGTATGACTCTCAGAATCCCTGTAGTAGTCAGCACTGCCTTTTTTGAGACCTTGTCTCGCTCTGTAGCCTGTGCTGATCCTGAACTCACTATGGAGCCCAACTTGAACTCACTGCAGTCCTCTGCCAGCCTCCCAGGTGCTGGGATTCAGCTGTGTCCCTTGAAGCCCAGCTATTGTATGGTGTGGGGAATCGAAGCCAGGGCCTTGTGCTTGCTATGCAAGTGCTTTAATCACTGAGCTACATCAGATTCCAGGATGGAATCTTTCATCCTGAGCAACTCCCAGATTCCAGGATGGGAGAATGAAAGGGTCTGAGCTTACCTCCATTTGCTGTTTGCCTTCTGTTTTCCAGCAAGTGCTCCGTAGGGTCCCTGAACTATTTTCCCAACATGCACTGAAGAAATCCACAAGGTGAAAATAAGTGAGTGTTTTAACCTATGATCTAACTAGAAAGCTTATTTCAGATTTTCCACATTTAAGCGGTGGATGCCTACATCAGTGGCTGGCGAACTACACGATACATGTTTGCGTGGCCTGGGAGTTAATGACGGTTTTTATTTTAGGCAGAAAAAGTCAAGAAATGAATATGTTATGCCAGGCAAATTACACAAAATTCACCTTTCAGTGCCCATCACTCTTTCCTGGCACATGCTCACACATACATTGTGGTTCTTGTGCTGTCTGTGGCTCTTCTGCTTCGGTGGCAGCACACACCAAAGCGCCCACAGAGCCACACAATGCACAGGCTGGTCCTTTCCAGGAAGCCTGCCAACCCCCACCGATGTAGCAGTGACCCCAGAAAGACACTCACCTTACACCCTCCTTCCCCTGGACACTGGGAGCTGTGACTGTGATGGAACAGTCCTTTGGTGACAGCAGGAGGCTGTCGTCTTGGTCACAGTAATTCATATGGGGTACCTGTGAGATACTCAGAGTATAACTTACTAGCATGGTGACAAGGACACGCTGTCCCACATAGGCTGGTTAGGAACGTCCCCTAGAGAAAGATGTGGGCGGATGTTACACACACTTACCCTCCCTCCTGGCAGTCATCACTTTCTGATGCCTGCTCCAGAAGCCCTGGTGGCTGTGGGCAGGGGACGTCCTACAGCCTGTTTGGGGACTTGCCCTAACTCCCTGCCCTCACTCTCTCCCAATCAGTGCCTCGCAGCTCTTGTGGGAAGCCATTACAGCTGCTCTGAGGATGACGCTGAGTGTCTGGGATGACCTTGTGGAGCCGGTACTTTAAGAGCCCTCGGGCATTTGATGGATGTGGTCTACTGATGCCACATGGGGCAAATGGAGATGATGGAGAAGCCTGGTGAGTATTGTCACACTTGAGTTCTATATTTGGAGATGTTCATGTATGTCTGGTGATAAGAATCTCTTTTCCTACAATGTGTTTGAACTTCTGGCACACTTTTTAATAGAATAGCCCGAGGGGAAATGCACAGAGCTCTGCGAAGATCTCTGAACCAAAATCTCTGCTTCAGGAGGCAATCACAGCAGAGCCGTCTTGGAGGAGTCTTTAGACAGAAAGGACAGTAGGAAGCTAGATAGAGTATCCTGGAGACCTGGCCATCCTATCAGCACTCCCTGCTGCCAGGGAGGCGTGGTCCTCTCGTCAGTGCCCTGGGAGCCTCCCTAGCCTCCAATGATGTGTCACTGATCAGGGAGCTGGTGAGTGGCATAGCTACACAGCACCACAGCCACCACATGTGTGATTCATACAGGTACTGCAGTTCCCAGGATCGCTCTATAAAACAACTGATAGCCACTGGCCCACCTCCCTGGGAAGCTAAAGTCCCAGGAGACAAGCCCATGAGGGGTCTGGCTCTTCCGAGAAGCCCTGAGAACCACACCAGCTCCAAGCCTTCCACCTCCGCTACTGCCCTGTACTCCCAAGTGTGGTGTGGCCAGGTGAAGCTGGATACTATGGTGGGAGCAGAGGGAGAGGACTGCGCTCCCGTCACCTGGTGATGCCTTTGCTAAATGGGGAAGGACGAAAGGGAATCTCCAGAAATCTCTTTTCCCTCCCCCACCATTCCACCCATCAGGACAAGGGCCAGAGCAGGGCTAGGGTGGGAGGCCACAGAGGCTACCCATAAGTCTATGCACTGCAAAGGCTGGAAGCTTTGAGATACTCACATTTTAAGGCCGAGGATACTATGATTGGATCAGATACTATAATTGGATCAGTGGGAAAAACTGGACACACTCAAAATTAGCAACGGAGAATAAAATGAATTCATAAGGCTAAAACCAGGAAAATCAAAATTGGTATAAATGGTCATCAAAACAAAAAAGATTTCATGGTGGCAAAAGTTGTAATTAGTAAGATTTGACTCGAATGATTAATCAAGTTTTCTTTGTAACATGAAAATAAAATAGATTGTGATTAAAAAATAGTTTTAACTAATGTCTTAGTTACTTTTTCACTGCTGGGACAACATAACCAACATCCACAACTTAAGGGAGGAAAGATGTGTTTTAATCATGGTTTCAGAAGGACTCTGTTCACTTACAGGTGGCTGGCAATGGTGGAAACACATGGTAGAACTGTACCCGGAGCTGGAGGAAAGCTTTCCATGGTATAGCAGAACACAGCCATGTTAGAGAGGAAGGGTAGAGTTACCCTTCCAGGTACTGCCCTAATGATCCCCCATTCCCAGCCCAAACCCCACCTCCCAACAGTACACAGTTATCCATAGGTACATGAGGCTTTTGGGGGACAAGCGAGACTCAAACCACAACATTATGCCCCTGGCCCCCATATTTGGCTCCTTATGCAAAACACATTTAGTCCTTCTCTAAGAGATGCCAAAGTCTTAGTTCCAGCACTGCTAAAAAAGTTCCAATACAAACTTGCCTCTGAGATGCAAGGGAACTCCCAGCTGCAAACTCTTGTGAAAATCAGAGTTAAGCACTTCCAATATGCAAATGGCACAGGATAAATATTCCCATTCCAGAAGGGAGGAATTGTCGGCTAGAAAGCAAGCGGCCCCAAACAAGCTGTAAGTCCAGCAGGGCAAGGGTTAAATTCTGTAGCTCCATATCCGACACCTGCATTGTGATTTGTATCTGGAATGTCCCCACAGCTTGTATGTTATGGATTTGAATATTATGGACTATGGGTTTGTGGTGGAAGATAGGCACGTAGTGGGTTATGGATTATAAATATGTGGTGGATTAGGGGCCAACACTGAGGCTAGACAAGAAGGAGCTGGTCACTGGGACAGGACCTGGAAGGGTATATGTTACCTCCTCTCTTCCTTCTGGAAGTAGGCTTTCTGTGTGTAATGCTGTGAGGAGCTGCCTCCACCTCTGCCTCTGCCATGTGCTTTCACTGTTGCTGGCTGTTTAGGAAAGGACTGTGATCTTCTGAAACTGTGAGCTAAATCTTTCTTCCCTAAAATTGTGCAACCTGGGCTACACTGTGAAGGGGTAAACTGGCGAGACATGAACTCCAAAAGGCATGGGTGGCCCTGTTTCTACAGCATGGCTGCTGGCCTGCAAGCTCCACCTTTTCTCCTTTTGGCTGGCCCCACCCCACAGCCTGTAGCTTTTCTCAGCCAACAATCCATGTGCCTGTTTTCCCCAAATTTTGGGGATCTCCATTGTGCCTGAGGCTTCTCCTTTACAACTTCACATAATGCCCTCCCAAGGGCATGCTGCCTGGCCTCCAAGGCCTTTCTCTGTTGAGTGGAAGCCTCAGTGAACCCACAATTCTTACACTCTGCAAGCCAGTAAAGCCAGAACTGTGTGAACATTGCTCAAGTTCACCACTGGGTTGAGCATTAGCCTGGCCCCCAAGGGCAATTACTGCCAAGGTCTCTGAGACCACTGAACATTTTTCTTTTTGGCCCTGGGGTACACTTCATACAGTAAAGGTCTTTGTCTCTTCACCCTTAAGTTGGTAAAGTGTGGTGTCTTGTTGACTTTTGAGATGCCCTCAGGTCTGGAATTTTAAGTACCTGGCTTCTTTTTAATGCCAATCTCTTCAACTGATTACAACAGCTTACGGATGACTCAAAGAGAAACAACCTCAGAATTATGGGAGTTCAAGAGAAAATTGACAAAACAGAAGGCTTAAATGTCATGTTCAATAAATTATGGAGGAAAATTTCCCAAATCTAAGGAAAAAATAAACATTAAACAACTGCAGGCATATAGAACTCCAAATAACTTTGATCAGAAGAGACATTACCCCTGACACATCATAAATAAGATCCTAGAGACCCAACATAAAGAGAAAATACTAAAAACGGTAATAGAAAAACAGATGGTGACTTACAAAGATAAACCCATCAGGATAACTGCAGTTTCTCAACCCAAACCCTAAAGGCCAGGAGATCACAGAGCAGTGTCATTCAAGTGCTAAGAGAGCATAAATGGCAACCCAGACTGCTATATCCAGCAAAATTATCTTTTAAAATACAGGCAGAAATTAAAACTTTCCATGATAAAGAAAGCCTAAAGAAATTAGCAGCCACTAGACTAGCATTGCAGATAACACCGAAAGGAGCCTTAGACAGAGAAAGGGAGACTAACAGCACCAAAGACCCCAGAGAAGAGGAAACAACAGAAATAGGAGAATGAACAGACAAGAAAGTAAGTCAAATAAATAACACTGAAAAATTATAAGGATGGTAGGATATACAAAATATACCTTGAATGTGAATGGCCTTAACTCATCTATCAAAAGACAAAGACTGGCTGACTGGATCAAGAAACAAAGCCCACAATTTACTGCTTACAAGAGGCACATTTTACCCATAAGAAAACATATAGACTAAAAATAAAGGGATAGAATTCAACATTTCATCATATAGGACCCAGGAAACAAGCAGGGGTAGCTATACTATTCTCAGACACACCAGACTTCAAAACAAATCAGGACAGACAAGGATGGTCACTTATATAATGGTAAAGGAACAATAAAATGGAAAGAATTCACAATCATCTATATATGTTCCCAATTCTGGAGCACCCAATTATGTAAAACAAATACTATTAGATCTGAATGGCTATAGAGGTCACAAGACAATTATAGTAGGGGACTTTAATACCCCATGATCACAGACAGAAAAGTCAATGAGACAGAAAATCCACATGGAGATACCACAGTTAAACAACACCATAGAAAACTTAAGATTTAACAGGATGTCTAGAGTATTCCACCCAGTATCAACAGAATACACTTTCTTCCTGCAGCACACGGAGCATTTTCTAAAATAGCCCATATTATAGGTCATATGATGTACTTAAGTAAGTACAAAGTAATCAAAATAATTCCTTGTTTACTCTCAGACCACAGTGGAACAAAACTGGAAATGGACAACAAAACAAACAGCAGAAAACATACAAATGCATGGAGACTAAATAACTTACTATTGAACAAACAATGGGTCACAGAAGAAGTCAGAGAAAAAAAATACAAAACTTTCTAGAGATAAATGATGAAGTACATCATATCAGAATATAAGGAACACAATGAAAGCAGTCCTTAAAGGAAAATTTATAGCCATGAATACACACATCAAAAGAACAGAATAATCTCAAATAAACACACTAATAATGCACCTCAAGGCCCTAGAGAAACAAGAACAATCTAAATCAAAAAGTTGTAGAAGGAAAATTATAAAGATCAGAGTAGAAATTAATGAGATTAAAAATTTACAAAATACAAAAAAATAAATCAAAGAGCTGGTTCTTTGAAAGACTAAACAACATTGATAAATGTTAGCTAAACTAACCAAAAGAAGAAAAGAAAAAACACACATTAATGAAACTAGAAATAAAAAAGGTGAAATTACAATGGACACTGCAGAAATGCAGAAAATTATAAGGAATTATTCTGAACACATATTCCAACAAATTGGAGAACTGGAAAGAAACAGATGACTTTCCAGACACATACAAAATACCACAATTGAGCCCCATGACACATGGAAATTGAGGAAGTAATAAAGTCTCTACCCACAAAGAAAAGTCTAGGACCAGACAGATTCATAGCAAAATTTTTCCAATACTTCAAGGAAAAGCTAACTCCAATGCTCCTCAAACTGTTCCATGAAGCTGAAAGAGAAGGAGCACTACCAAACTCATTTCTGGAAGCTAGCATCACCCTAGTGCCAAAACAAGACAAAGACTTCAGCAGGAAGAAAAAAATACAGACAAATCTGCTTAAAATATAGATACAAAAAATCTCAATAAGGTTCTGGTAAATAGAATCCAGCGAGTAATCAAAAAGATCATATACCTTGATCAAGTGGGCTTCATCCCTAGGATGCAAGGCAGGTTCCACATACATACATCAATCAATGCAATACACCACATCAATAAAAGCAAAAACAAAAACTACATGATGATCTCAATTGATGCAGAAAAGGCCTTTGATAATGTCCAACATTCATTCACTATAAAAATTCTGAGGGAAATAGTTATAGAAGGGCCTTACCTCAAACTGATAGGAGCCATATATGCCAAACCTACTGCAAATATCAAATGGGTGAAACTGAATATATTTCCCCTTAAATCAAGAACACAGCAAGGCTGTTCACTTTCATCACTCCTATTCAATGTAGTCCTTGAAACCAAGAAAGTGAAATAAAGGGAATATGTATTGGAAAGGAGGAAGCCAAACCTTATTTGCAGATGATATGATTATCTACATAGAAGACCCCAAAAACTCCACTACGAAACTCTTAGAATAAACAAATTCAGCCAAATTGCAGGCTACAAAATCAACACCAAAAATGAATAGCATTCAGCTCCACTGACAATGAATTTACTGAGAAAGACCTCAGAAGAAAAATTCCATTCTCAGTAGCCTATCAAAAAATTAAATACCTAGGAATAAACCTAAGCAAGGAAGTGAAGGACCTATACAAAGAAAACTATAATACATTCAAGAAAGAAATGAAGATGTGGGAAAAATGGGAAGACACCCTCTGTTCTTGGATAAACAAAACCAGTATAGTCAAAATGGCTATATTGCCCAAACTGACATACAGATTTAATGCAATTCCTATCAAAATACTAACAGCTTTTTTTTTCACAAAAATTGAAAAGCCATCCTTAAATTCATATGGAATCAAATGAGACACAGAATAGCCAAAGCAATCCTGAGTAACAAGATAAAGGCAAGAGGCACTATGATTCCAGAAATTAAGTTATGCTACAAAGTAACAGTTACAAAAACCATATGGCACTGCCACAAAAACAGACAGGTTTACCGGTGGAACAGAACTGAGGATGCAGTCAAACTCAACCACCCTCAGCTACCTGATCTTCAATAAAGGAACCAAAAGCATACACTAGAAAAAGGATAGTCTCTTCAATAAATGGTGCTGGGAAAATTGGACATCCACATGCAGAAGAATGAATTTAGACACATACCTGTCATCATGAACCAAAATCAAAGTGGATTAAAGACATAGATATTAAAATGGAAACACTGAACATTCTGAAAGACAAATTTGGCAAAGATCTAAAAGATATAGGTATAGGCAAAAACTTTCCTAATAAGACAGCCACAGCAAAAGAAATAGTCCCAGAATTAACAAATGGGGTTATTTCGAATTAGAGAGTTCCTGCACAGCAAAGGAAATTATCAACAGAGTAAAGAGAGGGCTGACAGAATGAGAAAAATATTCACCACCTACAACTCAGATAGGAGGCTTTTAACTAGAATATCCAAGGAACTGAATATACAAGGGAAAACCTCTCAAAAATCAAAGACCCGACTGAAAAATGGGCAACAGAAATGAATAGGTGGTTCTCAGATGAAAAAGTTCAAACGGCCAGTAAATACATGAAAAAATGTTCAACATTCTTAGTCATTAGTGAAAACATCACTAAGGTACCATCTAACCTCAGAGAAAATGGTATAAATCAAGAACTCAAACAGCAATTAGTACTGGCGAGGCTGTGGCAAAAAAGCGACCATCTTACTGTGCTGATGGGAATGTAAACTGGTACAACCACAATGGAAAGCGTATGGAAGTTTCTCAAAAGTTTGGAAATAAATATCCCTTTGCCCCCAGGGATACCACTCCTAAGAATTTTTTCAAAAGAGTTAAAAGTATCATATAAGAGAGATACATGTATACCTGCGACCATTAAAGGAATTAGGTCAACTTGTTGGGATTAGGAACCACATCCAGTGTAGAGCTTAGGTGTGCGTGATTTGGGTCCAGTGAATGAGGGAAGAACACTGACCCCGGATGTGGGAGGCTCAACTGGCAGCTTGAACTAAATAAAAGTAAGGAAGAAGAAATAATTTTATTACTTTTTCTTCTGGGAAAGCTCCTGCCTTTGCATCATTTACAGACATCAGCTTGCTTGCTACACACCACAGATCTTCATCACAGATTCACTCCAGTCTCGACTTGTGCCTACCAACCATCGCTAATCTTCAGTCTCCCTTCTTTGCCATTGTTCTTCAGACAATCAGGATCTAAGGCAAATGCTCACTGGCTGTCCTACAGTCCCTGAAAGGCATGCTACCTTGTAGCTGAGCAGCCATTGTTCTTCAGACAACCAGGATCTAAGGCAGATGCTCACTGGCTGTCCTACAGTCCCTGAAAGGCATGCTACCTTGTAGCTGAGCAGCCACTGGACCTTCCAGTTCTTGCATGTGCAGGCCACCATCTTGGACTCTCTCCTCAGACTTGTAAGGCCTCCAAATAAATCCTTTTTTCTTATAATTTCTGCCTCATGTAGAACCCAAACAAATACAATACCCATGCTCAGCACAACAAACAACAGCTAAAATGTGGAACACATAAAAACACACATTAACAGACCAATGGATACATAAATTGTGGTATTTGTACACAATGGAATATTACTCATCTATAAAAACAGATTTGAGGCCTTTTTAGGTAAAAAGATGCAACTTGAGACCATCATTCTCAGTGAAGTGAGTCGGATGTAGAAGGTTAAATATTGAATGATTCCTCTAATATGAGAAACCCAGATCACAATCATCGCATAGAACTAAGTCTGGGGAACAATGGGAACTAGTGGGGAAGAGTGCAGGTTCGGGAGGGCTGGAAAGGGAGATGGGAAAGATTTGTAATCTTACCGTGATATATATGTGCATAAAATCCACATATTCAATGTAAACTATGTATCACATATATACATACCAAAAATGGGAGGAAAAGTAACCCAGACAGTTGTGTATTACATTAATTGATCTACATATGTTGAACTAGCCTTGCATCCCTGGAATGAAGCCAACGTGGTTGTGGTGTATGATCTTTTTAATAATTTGTTGCAATCTGTTTGCAAGTATCTTGTTGAGGATTTTTGCATCTCTATTCATTAAGGAAACTGGCCTGTAATTTTCTTTCTTTGTTGGGTCTTTATCTGGTTTGGGGATCAAGATGATACTGGCTTCTAGGAAAGAGTTGGGTACTGCTTCCTTGCTTTGAATTTCATGGAATAGTTTAAGGAGCATTGGTACTAACTTTTACCTTTAAGTTCTGATAAAATTTTGCAGTGAATCTGTCAGGTCCTGGTTTTTCTTTGTTGGTAGACCCTTTATTATTGCCTCGGTTACACCCCTGGTTATTGCTCTATTCAGCGTTTTTATATCTCCTTGGTTTGGTTTTGGTATATCATGTGTCAAGGAATTTCTTTTGACTTCTTGAATTTATTATAGGTTTTCAAAACAATTTCTTACAATCCTCTAAATTTCATCAGTATCAGTTGTGGTTTTAGCTTTTTCATTTCTAATTGAATTGATATGATTTTTAAACTTTCTTTTAGTGAGTTTGGCTAGAGATTTATCAATCTTATTCTTTTGAAGAACCAACTCTTTGATTCATTGATCTTTTGCATTTTTGTTTCAATTTCATTGATCTATACTCTGATTCTTATAATTTCCTTTCATCTACTGCATTTAGATTTGCTTTGCTCTTATTTCTCTAGGACTTTGAGATGCATCATTAGATTTGAGGTTGCTCTGTTTTATATGTGTATTCATAGCTATAATTTCCCTCTTCGTACGGCTTTTATTGTGCCCCACAGATTCTGGTATGATGTACTTACATTGTTGTTTAATTTTAGGAAGTTCTTGATTTCCTTCTTGATTTCTTCTGTGGCTCATTGCTTGTTTAATAATATATTATTTCATCCCCAGATATTTGGATACTTTCATTTGCTGCTGATTTCTCGTTTCATTCCACTATGATCTGAGACTATGCAGGGAATGATTTCATTTCTATCTAAGAATGTCTTATGTCCAAGGATAAAATCTATAGCTAGATGTCAGCCAGGTAGTATGGCTAGAGACAGGGTCCCCACTTCTTTCTCTAACCCCACTAGCTGATCATGAATGGTGGCTTCCAGGAAAGCAGCACAGTGGCTACCAGGGGCAAAGGAATGGGAGATGTTGGTCAGAGGGTACAAGCTTTCAAACTGTGGGCCTGTTAGGCAAGTGCTCTAACTGCTGAGCAGCTTTGGATTGTTCTGTTCCTGCTACCCAGCTGCACTGCTCTGACAGCACAGCATGATGGGAAAAGCAAGGTAGGCAGGAATTGAGGGTGGGGCTTTTATTTTCTCCCTCCCTCTCCAAGGTGGGTCTGGTCAGGGAGGAGTTGGGAGCCTGGGTGAGGCAGTGGCCCCAGGCACACAGGTAAGTGATCAAGGTAAACCTGTAATGCAATTGTTTCAAAACCCAACATTAATGTAAAACAAAAATAAAAAACAAACCACAGAACCCAGGAACTTTATATAAGGAAAGGATAGCACACACCAATCCCAGGCCAATTTCCAACAAACATTTGTTTACAAGAAAAAGCTAAGGCTTTAGTGAAACACACACAAATACACACACACAGTGGTGATCAGTGGAGCCATCATTTACTTACAATGAGATAGCGCACTGAAATATTATTGCTCCTCAACCAGGCACAGTAGCACCTACCTGCAATCTTAGCACTCTGGGAGACTGAGGCAGGACTATAGCAAACTTGAGCCTGGCCTGAGAAACTCAGAAGCTAAGGAAACTTAGAGATTCTGCCTCAAAAGGGGGGCTTTTGGAATGGCAATAATATTTACCTTGCGGCACTGTTTGTTGGAAGTACTCAACTTTTTGATTTTTACAGCAGCTGCAAGTTTGCCTTGAGTCTCAGAGGAGACTTTGGACTTGGATTTTTTTTTTTTTTCAGCAGTGCTGGAACTGTTTAGACTTTGGCAACTCTTAAAGAAGGACTAAATGCATTTTGCACAAGGCGGACATGAGTCTTTTGGAGGCCAACTGCAGAATGCTATGATTTGGATCTAGAGTGTCCCCTAAAAGCCTCATGTACATGGAACCATGTGTTGTTGGGAGGTGAGGGCCTACTAGGATTTGGGTGTTTGGGGCTCAATCTGGATGTGTCACCTTGTTGAGACGGGGGTGGTATCCACAGCAGAGCTTTCAAGTGTGTGTTGTTAACTCAGGTGCCAGGAAGTAAGGAGGGGGCACCCATCGGGAGTGTGGGACCCAACTGGCAGCTTCAAGTCAGTAAAGGAAAGAAGAAGAATCACTGCTGCAGTTTCTTCCTGGGAAGGCTCTAGCCCTGCCAGTCTCCAGACATCAGCTCGTTCGGCTGTACGTGGCTTTCTCCTCTGCCACGTGTTTCCACCATTGCTGGCTGCCCATGAAGAGACTGAGGCAGGAGGTCTGCTGTGAGCTCAAAGCTAGCTCCAGCTACATAGTGAGTTCAGGATGAGAACTGTAGTTGCCTAAAAGTAGTGCTATTCACAATGAGACTACTGTGATTAGCTAATTAGATTCTAGAAAACCTGTGTAAAGGCTGGGTGCCTTGCATATTCAGACTGTTCCAGGCTATGCTGGCCCCTTTACATGGCAGCCTCTATTGTCCTCCTGTGTATCTAACTTAGTGTCCTGTAAAAATCCTTTGATATGCAACATTCCTGTAATTATTAAGTGGCCCTTTTAAAATATAAAAGCAGAACCCCAGCTTCCCACCATCCTGAGCCAAGAATGTTCTCAGATAGCAACTGAGAACCTCAGCAGAGACTGTTCCCTTCAGGTGACCTGCCCAACGGGTGCTTCCATTGTCTTTAAAAGATGCTTTGATTTATGACTTTCCTCTATTCTATAACTATAAATACTCAATGTAACTGCTACTTGTTGGAATGTGCTATTTAGGGAAACCTAAATTCCTGTTTCTGGGTCTAAGCTACTCATAGTTGATTTCAGAACACACTATCTCTTACTCTTTTTGAGGCAAAAGTAACATTTTTACATTGAGAAGGATCAGCCTAGACTACAGAGTAGTAAGGCCCTATCTCCAAAAACAAAACAAAACAAAACGAAAAAAGAAAAGAAAAGAAGAAAATTGACTCTCACATGTGGGACCTGTGGCCAAGGGTCTCACAAGTCCCAGCCCTGAGCAAGTGTGTGTGTGGTAGAGGGAGGTAACAGAGGTAGCAACTGCAGTGAAGTTGGCAGGAGAAACATGCTCACCATGGCCACAGAAATCAAGGCTCACCCTATTTTCTGAAGAAATCAAATTCAGCGATACGGTGGTTTAGATCTGGAACGTTCCCCAAAAGTCTCATGTATTTGGATGTTATGGATTATCTGTGGAACCACATGCTGCTAGGAGATGGGAGCCTGACCTGGTGGGTGGATTATGAGTACGTGGTGGACTACAGGTATATGGTGGAAGACAAACGTGTGGCAGATTATAGATTATGGGCAAGTGATGGATTAGGGGCTTAAACCTAGAGGGGACATACCACTGGGAGAGGATTTAGAAGGCTATATGCTACCTCCCGTTTTCTTTCTGTGACTTGACTTCCTGTTTACAATGCCATGAGGAGCTGCCTTGAGATCTGCATGTGCTTCCACTGTTGCTGGCTGCCCATGAATAGACTGACACCTTCTGAAACTGTGAGCTAGAATAAACTTTTCCTCCCTAGTTTGTGCATGTAGGGTATTGAGTCACAGTGAAGAAAAAGTAACTAAGACAAGGGAAAAATAAAAATTCCTGCTCCATAACATCTCTAGAAAGTGGCCAAAGAACTTCCGTACAGGGAGAAGAAAATGGCACGTGGAAACCCGTGTGTTCTGTAACTTAATTGATCTTTTGTAAAACAGACAACTTGTGCCTGTGCCTCTATAATCTCACCTGCTCCCAGCTGCTTCCCCTCCATTACTTTGAGACAGAAAAACTCCAAGGTCTGAGATAGGTCCTGCCAGAGGGCTCCACTTGCACCTGCTTCTCGCATCAGCAAAAAACCCCTTTCTACTTTTTTTCTTAAATGCTGGGCATGCCCGAACGATCACGACTGTTGCTGTTGGTCTGGATATGGAGTGTCCCCCAAAAGCCTCAAGTACTGGGAACTGTGTTACTTGGCTAGAAAGGGGGAACAGATGTTTGGGGTTTAACCTGGAGGATTGCTGAGACTGGGGGTTGCCCAGGTCAGAGTTTTCTGGTGTTTGTTATTGACTTGTAGGCCTGGAAATGAGGGGTTAGGGGGCCAGGCTGGGGGGGTGGGGGGTGGCAACTTGTAGCTCTGCACTAAGTAAAGGAAGGAATAAGAAACACTGTCGCAGCTTCTTCCTGGAAAAGCTCCTCCTCTTTGCTCCCACATTACTTGGCCTCGGTCTGCAATGGGGTGGGCAGCTCTCTAGCCTGTCTCTGCCATGTACCTCCACCATCTGCTAGCTACCCTATGAGTGGACTGTGCAGGTCAGAGACCTGAAACTGTGAGCTAAATAAATCTTTCCTCCCTTAAATTGTGAATGTTGAGTATTTTGCCACAGCAACAAGTAAGTGGCCAAAATAACCGTATTGCATCCTGCTTCTGTAAACTGGGTTCTTGCTCATGGCCTTATCAGGGAAGACGGACAGCACGACCTTGCCAGTGACAAAGCACACATGTGCACTCTGCCACCACCTTGTAACTTTAAACTGTAACTTTTAAGCGTCACTGCTACTGGCAACTTTAACTTAGCCAATCACAACTGTACCGTATAGTGGAGACAAAAAGTCAAAACCATATACAAGAGGGAGCCGTCCCTGTTCTGGGCTCAGACTTTGGAGAGTTACCTCCTCCAGGCCTGCTGGCATTCTGCAACATCACGTCTGCAGTTCTGCACAACTAAAGTCGCTTCCCATGTTTGTCATGACTACCTGTACTTTCTGTCTCAGCCCACCAGATCCTACATGGCTTTATTTAACCCCATTAATGGCTACCTTCTAACTTCCTTGCCAATAAAGTAGATTTCCAACCACCTCTATTCCTGGAATTTGTTAGCGCCAGATTTCTCTCAGTTCATTTTTCTCTCAATCTTGAATTCTTACTAGTCTCAACATTTTATCAAATTGTTTTAAATAACCCTTACCCTTTTTTGGTGCAATGAGCCCAGGGTCCCTGGGTACATTAGGCAAAGAGTCTAGAACTGATCTATCACTGCAGCTCTTTTATAGAACTTTTGAGACAGGGTCTCACTAAGCTGCTCGGATTGACTTTGAACTCATGATCCTCCTGCCACAGCCTCCTGAATAGCTGGAATTACAGGAGTGTGCCCAGCAATTATATTCTCTTGAACTACATTCTCAGTTTTGTGCAAATCCTACTTAAGAGGAGCGATCACAAAACATGGTGGGTGTTTAAGTAAAAAGTTTTATTACAGTAAAAGACACCTTACCATTAATCCCTCTCAAAACACTCCCCACTTGCTTCAAATATACATATTCCATCATTCTTGGCAATGTGTCTTTTACTAAGTTTAATTTTTCAAAAAAGAATTGTGATACTGGGCATCAAGCCTAGCATTCACGGCTCTTTTCTTTTCACATTTTACTTTCGAGGTGGTTCTCATTAAATCACATAAATTGCCCAGGGTGGGCTTGACCTTGCCATCCTATTCCCTGAGCTCCCTCAGACTCTCAGAGTGCTGGATTACAGACCTACATTAACAGGCTTGGATTTTAAAAATGTAAAGTCATCACCTATTTTTGGTCAGCACTTGTCTGTCTTTGCCAGAAAACTCAGCTTCTGTTAACATGTTCTACACGTTGCTCTTGAGGACTCAGACAACCATGTCACACCAGCATGTCTGGTGACGCCAGCTGCCACCGGCTGCCACCAGCCTGTGTGACACATCCCTGGACACGGATGTGCTTGTTCCTTCTCTTGTAGTCTCTGATTGCTTTTGTGCTGAGGCCACAGAGCTCAGAGGTTACAATGGAAACGACAGTCCTATAGTGTCTAAAATCCTTAATACCTGACCCCAAACTTTGCGCTCACCTTTGTTCTTCCAGGAATCCAAGTTTGCTATAAACTACCAGCCTGGATCTAAGACCCTTGAAATCTACACAGCCGTTAGCAAAAATGGCCTCTGAAAAGTTCATATGGTTCCTGGTTCTCTGAAGAGCTACGGTGCCAGAAGCGCGCGGATGGGATGCACGGGGTACGGTTTCCATCCCACTAGAAAGGCCAACAGCCTTCTGCTTCTGCAAACACAGCTAAGGCTTTTAGGACGAACGGCAAAGACCTAACAACAGGATTTCTGCAACAGTTCTGGCATCCAGAAACCCCATGCTTTCCTGATCAAAAACAACACTTCCCAAGCACAGCATGAATGCATTCTACTGCGGGCCCTGTCACCAACTGGATCTCTTCTTGCACCAGAACGTCAATAGTGTGCTTGCCAAGCCGCCTGCCTAAAACTTCCCCGAAGTCAGGACTGCTCAAACCACTGTCATGAAGCAAAACCTCATACCTCTTCTATTTCGTAGGTAAAATGTTCCCTTCTAGTCAATGTATTAAAACTTGTTGCATTCTTCGATCTAGTTTGCTAAGACCCAGAGAAGACTGGGCCCAATTCAAAAGAATGACTGTTCAGCTTGGCGAGGGCACGCAGCAATTTATATTACACATATACACGTAAAGGACTTATATTAAAGACAGCTGGAAGAAAAGAGCATAGAGGCCACGCCTATAAACCTAACCCTCTAGGATGCTTAAGCAGAGGGACACAAGTTCAAGCCCAATATGGGCAATTTAGCAGCTTAGTCATACCATGTCTCAACAAACCAAAAACAATCGAAGGAAAGACGCCAAAGTAGAAGCCACAGAGCAGTGTGCAGGAAATGCCAGTGCCTGGATTCCACAGCTTCAGTCCCATTAAACGCCATTTATGAAAAGGCCAGGTCTTCACCTGCACATTGCTCAGCAAACACTAAACGCTTTTTGAGCTGGGAAGATACGGTCTCAGGCTGCTGCTCCACACTTTGCAAATCCCAGAGAGCTGAGCCCAGGGCTCTCACCTTGGTGCTAGACGGCTCCTCCTTCACCCCGAACAAGCCGAACAAGCGCAGCACTCCTAATTCTTCAAGCAAGCACAGGCTGGGCTGGCACTAGCTTGATCTATGGCGCCACCTAGAGGTCAAAATGCATTCCACTTCACTGCATGACTCCTTGAGAAATCCTATGTACGTTTACAAGTAATGAAATAGGGGTAGAACTGGGGATGGAGAAATCCCTTACCATAACCTGTCTATGGAGGAATGTGAATAAAATGAGTGTCATCTTTACATCACCCCATACGTAAGTTTGTCTTTTTATTGTAAAACATGCGAGAAACCACAGAAAAGTATCCCTCCTATAGCCACTACCCGGGCTCAGAATAGACCTGCCCCTTGCCCAGGACCCTCTCTGCCCCCACGGCCTTAACCTTCCCACCGTCCTCAGCACAGCCTCAGTTCTCTGTGTTGCTTCCCTAGCCTGGCTCTGCCAGTGCTGGCTGAATTCTCAAATCAGAATCCACCCAGCAGCAGCTGTCCCTGTGCGACAGAGCCCTGCCCCAGGTCCCTGCCTTTGAGGGACTGAGGCGACCCACCCAGGGGAGTCCTGCTGGGAACACAGGCCTGTGTGGAAGGGCTCCACAGCGTCGCCGTGTCCTCTGTCTCCAGGCCACAGGGGCACCGGCCATCGCTGCTGCAGGCCTGGGAATTGGGGGCAGCTGGCCTCAGGGCCGATGGCCCAAGTCTGCCTCAATGGCAATCCTTTCCCACCCCACTAGAGGTCAGGGCTGGGCTCTAAGGGGGCCTCGAGCTGCCCCACAGAGACCAGGGGACTGAGCTGCCCAGGGGTGCTGCCTTCGGGAGGGAAGGTGACCAAGTCTGAGTCCTTGCTCTCCTGCTGGCCACTGTGCTGCTTCCTGTGGCACCTCAGGGAGTCGCCCCTGACGAAGGCAGCCCCGCAGATCTCACAGCGGAAGGCCCTTTGAGTCACTACCCTGGCCACATGGGGAGAGCCGCCCTCCCGGGGACCCTCCTCGCCGCCCCGTGGGGCCCTGTTCTCCGTCTTGGCCTCGTCCCTGTGCACCTTGTCGATGTGCTTGGCCAGGCTGCTGGGCCGCTTCGTGTCGAAGCTGCAGAAGTCACACTTGAAGGGACGGTCCTTGCAGTGGACCCGGCTGTGCACACGCAGCGCGGCGGCACTAGAGCAGGAGTAGCTACACTCGGGACACTTCTCGGGGTGGTCGGCCTGGTGCAGCCGGCTGTGCGCCAGGAGGTCGGCGCGGTCCCGGCCCTGGAAGGCGCAGTGCAGGCACTTGAAGGTGTGCTTGATGCGGATGTGCGACTTGAGGTTGGCCTTCATGGTGCAGCGGACGTCGCAGAACTCGCACTTGAAGGGCTTCTCCCCCGAGTGCACGATCATGTGCCGCTTCAAGTCCGAGCTGATTTTGAACTTGGCGCTACAGAG
>PVKB01000581.1:0-28032 GCA_004027205.1 Ctenodactylus gundi
AGGGAAAAAATGAAGAAAAAGAAAACTGTACCTTAGCCTCTAAACCATTAAAAACCAGGACCATAAAAACATATTCGGGTAATCAAGGCTTTAACTATTAAATGAGAAGATATGAAAGCAAGGGTTGATTCATTACAATGGTGATGATATTTCTTCAGAAAAACTAATACAATGCCTAAGAAAATATGGGATATTCTATAATGGGAACTAAGAATTTTATTGGTTGAATCTATTTTTAACCATTTCCTGCTACACCCTTGTACTTAGCTTGGCATAAAGTAGGTAGTCAAAATAAAACTGATAACTCAGACCAATCCTAACTGTTCCTTTTACTCATGATAGAGCTTTTACAGAACTTTATAAAGAGGCAAGAAAGCAATATTAATTTTTTGTTTTGTTTTAGTAGAATGCAATATTGAATAAATCAAAAATAGCCATTATGCCACATGAATGGAAGTTCCCAGAAATACCTGCCAGGCTTGCATTAAGATCTGCAAGGGGAACTGGCTGATTAGACTAGTGGAGAGACTGGGATGTCTCACAGGCAAATCACCAGGGGTGGGCCTCCTTTTATGGCCACATCATCATCCAGGGCTGGCCTGATGCAACATCGCTGTGATTACTAAGTAACCTTTTGAAATGTATGAGCAGACCTCTCAGTTTCTACCAATGTAAGAGCTAAGAATGATATCAGAAGTGATCTGAAGCTAATAGGGGTTTCCCTTGGCTTCAGTGTAATCCATCTGCCTAATGCTTTCTCCAGTGTTTTCAAAAATTGCTCCGATTAATGACTTCCTTCTGTCTTGCAATTATAAGAGCTGCATGTAACTGCTAAGTCACTGGCACGTGGTATTAGGACAATGTAAATCTGTTTCTAGCCATGCTCACTCCTATTTGGCTCTAGAATAAACTACTGTGCTTTTTGCATTGACATCCAGATTGGAAGAAAATGGAGGTGATTTCTATTGCAAAGTATTATAATCTGTGCTCTATTTGAAAAACCACATACCATCTTTTAACTTTTTCTATTGGTCTTATGACTGCTGGTCTTATTTCGCAAATAGAATATCAACCTAATGGCATTCCATTATATATTTTTGGAATGTTGGTGACTAGTTAAAGGCATAATAGATGCTTAGAAAGATATTATTTATTTGTTAATATCTTAGGTTCTTTTTAGAATTCACTACTAAGGTTTATTATTACAAAGATATTGCTTTTCCTCTAGCCCTCTGGAGAGGCACGAAAAGCTTTTCCTCAATGATTATTGCCTTTACAAGCTGGATATATAGCAAAAATTATTATCTCTAGTTTATAGTCAAACAAACTGAGGGGAAAGGCTGGTAAGTGGTTCAGAACCCATCTTGCTTAGCCATACCCTTAGGAAGATAATTTATATCCACTGATTTTCAAAAGAGAAGAAAAGCAGCAAAAATTCCTACTAAGAATAGCTCCCTTTTGAGATGAGGCTATACAAGGTTTCCCAGGGAAAAGTAACAATGATTTAGGGGTAAAAGAGCCTGGTATATCAGATTTACTGACACACAATTAGTCTAGCCTGGCTATATTGGAGACAATTGAGAAGACGCAAGTTCCCTGTTCCCTGGTAGTATTTACTACATATAAAAAAGACTTACTGCTTTCAACTTCTTGTGAAATAGGTTCTCATAAATACTTCTGCTATCAACACCAAAGGAAGGAATGACTAAATTAATAAGTAAACTCTTAAAAATTCTTGAAGAGTCTGGTTAGAACAGAGTTCAACAAATCCAAATGTAAAAACTGCAGCATTATACTGGTCGGCTTATTAAACACTTATTTTAAGAGGCTTTTTCAAATTCAAATTTTGAAGGTTAGGAAACTCAGTAAATTTTGAACAATTCAAATACTGTAAGGAAGGCCTATCATTTGTACATATTATATGTGAGAAATGAAATAGGAAAGTGAGAAAAAATTCAAATAGAGGTTCAAAGGGATCAAAATATTAACAGTTTTCCGAAAAGATTATTTCTCCATAAATTATATGACTAGGATTTATTTCCATCCTACTGACTATGTGGAGAGACTGAAGCCAATCACGATGCCACAGTGCTTGTTTCTTCGTGCTGAGATACAAAAGGAATCTGCCCTGGACAAAGCCCCTGGTAATTATAGATGCCCACAGAACAATCCCCACAAAGAAATTCTCAAGTTTTGGGGAGAGAAGAATTCCCCAACACAATTTGCAATTAAAATATGTGAAAGAATCTGCCTTAAAAATGTGCTGAATGTCTAAAACTTTAGAGGCTCATGGGACCGAGAATAAGAAACATATACAAAAAAAGGGAAAGATAAGGAATGCAAGAGTAACAGCATTAAGTTCAAAGGAATGCACCACCTGGTGTAAAAAGCCAGTGTACAATAAACCAGACCTGAGCAACAATCAAGATAATGGCAGCTATTAACAAAGAGGAATATTTACAGCTGGGCTATGGCATCTCACAATGAAGCGGCTATGCCTACTTCATGCCAATATAATAAGTAAGTCATTAGTGGTTGTGGCACAAACTTTTTAAAGTAGTTTTTTTTTTTTTTTGGAGAAGGTATGCATTTCCTATCTCTCATACATCCAGGCAGCCTTATGTTAATTCACAAACATGTATTTTGTGCTTTGTGATAGGTATTATATTTTCCTACAGAAAACAATGTTATAAATGACCGTTGTTTCAGATGAGCACCCAAAAGGCCACTTAAATTATAACAATCAGTCCAAGACGTGGGCACTGGGAATCAAGGACTACAGCAATGGGAGGCAGAAGTAATAGAAAAGAATTTAAATCCTTTTTTCTTTCCAGGGCTGGATCTAAGCCAGTTTTGAGAAAGTAGGAGGGCCATCTCCCAATCCCGTCCCCTCTGCCAGTCTAAGGTTCTGACCCACTTCCTATCTCACCCTCAGAACTCGCTTGCTGTCCTAGGCCTCAGTTTGCTGTGACACAGTATTCCATTTCCAAAATTACGTATCATTCCATTTGCCTCCCAACAAACACTAGTTTTCTGTGAAGAAGTTATCACATTCAGGTATCAATGACTGACAGACTGCAATACAAAAATTTTTTATGCATATATGGGTGTGTATAAATACATTGTTTTTATATATAAAGAATATATGATATATGCTCTCTATATTCTTTCCTTTTCTTTAAATGAAAATGTGTATTAAGTGAAATAAACTGGTGAAATTTTGAGTATATAACAATATAAAAATGAGAAATTTAAGACTGAAGAAAAACTTTCTAGGAAAGAATGACTAATTAGGAGATTTATCCTCTAAGTTCCTTCCTTTACTTTTACCTCTAAGCATTCTTTAAGTGTTCTGGTTTTGTAGTTGCTGTTGAACAACCGTCAATGCAAGGGTATGGAGCTCTGACCATAGCAGAGAGAAGGCAAAAGCTGATGAGTCAGTAAACTGTATCAGTAACAAATGTAAATATACTAAAGAGATACACTGAGATTTTATAGCAGTCTCTTGCCCAGTTATTTTGCTACACAAAAAAAATTGTTATAGAATTTTTTTACTTACAAAATTTCCTACTACTTTAAAGTGTAATTGGGTTCAAAAATTTCAATGATTATAAAACTTTACAGGAAAAAAATCTGTTCTAGATAAAAATACACAGATACAGAAACCTACCCTACCTCCCAAGGTTATCAGTAACTTTAAAGGATAAAATATGTATTTGAGCCTCAAAATGTAATAAGAAAGGAAGGAATAATTACAATCTTGGCAAACAAGTAAGAAAAATGCTTAGAAATCTTGTACCAAGACTGGTTTGACACTAGCTGGGACTGTCCATGTAAAAAGCAATATAAGAAGTGTGCGAGTGTTTGCCAGTCATCTGTGTTTCTATCTTTTTATTGTTTCCTTTATAATATCTCTATACATGTTTAGCTGTTTGTTTTTCTAGCCATTTCCAGGAAAACACACATGGGAGATGATATTACCAAGGGAGTTGGGAGGATAAAGTGAGGAGTAGTCACTTTAAATTTGCAGCTTAAAATGTAATACTTGATTCTGGAAGCTGAGAAAAAAACTTAAGAAGGATTAATTTCCAGATTCCCCAAATACCTTATAGTTGATTCTGCCTATAGAGTTTTTAGATTAAGTGTGTAATTATTCATTCAACATCATAGATGTTAAGTGCAAAGTGAGGTAGCAGCTCTGCTGCTGGAAAGATACCCTGAGTGTTTGTTAGAGAGTCTCCTAAGGGTAATGAGTCAAACTACATTCTGCTATCTCACTAACTAGCAGCCTCCCACACTTCCTTTTTCCACTTGAAGTTGCTGAAAATATTCTTAAGTGGAAGCTTGTTAACAACTGGATTTCCCAATGATTAATCTACAAAAAGCCCAAGGAAGTAGCTAGCCCAAGTAGCAGTCACACACTTCCAGCAGTCATCCCTACCTGCTGCGTCTGCTGTCTCTGGATTGCTCTCACTTTGGGAACAGGGCTCTCTCTGGAGGAAGAGGATTGTTGCCGGGACCGGCTACCATTCTGCACAGGTTCAGCCACTAGGGCTGCAGATGTCACTGACATGCTCCCTGTGCTACGTAAAGAAGCACTGTGAGGCAGGGACGGGGGGGCCTTGGCTCGGGCGCCTAACCCAGTCTGGTCCATTTTTCGAATCTGGGTCTGCCCAGTACTATTTTGTCGTGGCAGGGCAAGAGGTATGTGTCTATCTGGCATAGTGTGCCGCCTAGAGAAATCTTCACTCTGAGTGCTACGTTTGGTGAAATCTTCCATGCTGCTGTTGCTGGGTCCACTGAGTTTGAAGTCTTCACTATTACTTTGGCTTCTAGAACTGGCAGTGCTTAGGTTCTCCAAACTGGAATCTACAGAGGCCTTTGGCATTGGTGGAATTGGGTTATTGAGGTGATAGACAGGATTCTGGAATGACAAGGGCTGGAGAGTTCCTGGCTGGCTCAAGGCTGGATGCAGGGGCCTTCTCACTTGAGGTGCACTCTGGGGAGTGCTCTGGGCTTCCCGCAGCTGTTTGATGCTGGCCACCTGGGTTATGGAAAGCTGGCTTCCTGTCAGACGAACAGGCACATCAAGCATGACAGATGTGTGCTCCACCTGAGCAGCATGAGTATCCTGGAGGTCCATGAGTGAGATGCTCCGACCATTAGGAAGGCTACCTTCCTTTTCATCCTTTTCAGAATAAGTCATGCTCTGGGAGGAGGCTTGCTGAACCAGTAATAACGTTTTCCCTCTGAAATAGCTGTCTGTGTTGTCCTGGCTTGGAGATTTTAGTTTATGCAAATCACTGTGGAAAAAGAAAGGATCTGAATTACTCCTGAGGCAATCCAACTTAGTTCAGATCCTTCAATTTGGGCATAAAAACTCCTCTGAAGTTTCATAGGCCCAATGTGGATACTTAAAAACTTTATTAGAAACTCAGATTTTATCATTGTAATTATTAGAATCAAATCCAGTATTTTTAGTTTTCTCCCAAAGGTGGAGAATAACACTATTTATTACCTCATTACTGTTTTCAACTTTTACTAGAATTCCCAGAATCTCTTACTTAGGTTTTAAGTCCTTCCAAAGTACTGTAGCTCATATTTAGTTATTTCTATCATAACCTTCAAGAGATGTTATGAGTAGACACCAAAGAGTTCCTCAGAAAGGGATAACCAACTCAGAAAATGAACCTGTAAGCATCAACATTATATCTACCTGTCCAGCTGAAACAGCCAGTTATTAAATAGTTTTAGGTGAGGGTTCCCAGAGTCTTAGAGTGGAACACTGTATGACATCAACTGCACAAAAACCCATATTCTTCCATTAAGCAGAACATATATTTTTGTATATGTTTACTCTACACTATTCTAGAAAATAAATCATCCTAGATCTTGTGCATTATGACTTGATTTTTTTTTTTTTTTTGAGACAGGGTCTTACTGTGTAGTCCAGGCTGGTCCTGAACTTACTATGTAGCCCAGAAAGACTACAAGCTCATGGAAATCCTCGTGCCTCAGCCTAGGCCACCATGCCCAGCTTATGTGGTGCTAGGGAACTGAACTCAAAGCCTTGCTCTTGCTATGTAAGTGCTCTGACTGCTGTGCTATTCCTCTAGGCACTTGATGATTCTTTTCAGTCGCTTGTACTCTGAAAGCTGCAAATTGTACACATCAATTAAATACATTTTTGACACATCTAAGTATTATCTCTCTTTGAGACAGTGACTCAAATTCTTTCATACCTGTCGGAAGGGTCTTCAAATATCTTCTGCAGCCCAGAGGAGAGGCTTCCACTGACATTTGGACTGGAGTTATAGTCAGAGGTGCGTTTCAGTTGCTGCTGTATTGGCGTAGGGTTTGTTAGAGACTTGGTGATATCAGCAAGAACACGGGGGAGAGGCCCCAGTTTTGCCACGGTAGCCTGTAGGAAGGAATTTTCACCCTAATTGGATAATAAGCATTGTGACATCCAGCACAGATTGTTTTTGGGACAAGGCCCATTGATGGAGGGATGGAGATTGGAGGGAAGGGTAGGTATTTGCATATGGGAGTAGCAGGTTCATAATGCATTGTTATGGAGCAGCGGAACCATGGCGTCCAGATGAATGGAGAAGGCGAAACAAGGTGCACCAGACATTGAGAAAAGAAAGGAAATAGAAATTAGGATTATGCAAATAAAAATTTTAAAACATGCTTAAATAACCGAGCTAATGCCATTCCAACTCAAATAGGCATGCAAAGCGAACTCAGTGTTCAGGTGGCAAACAGACTGAAGTAGAGAATGGGAGGGGAAGAGCCAAACACCTTCTAAGCAAAGGGATCTCAAGGACTACAGGACTGGCTGGTGTGATGAAACTTCCAAAGACACAGATCATGTGAGAAAGAAAATGCATGCCAACATACAGGAAGGTGTTGCATTCAGGGATCCAGAGTACTGAGGGCACACTGTTAGTTGATATTGCAATCCACTATCCCAGGCAATCTTGGGATCCCTGACCCACCGTCAACTGAGTTTCCATTAGTAAGTTTTTTTTTTTTAAACAAAACAATTAGGTAAACTCCCTTTATGAGGTATGTCAGTCTTGCTTTCCATGATTATGGACTAAAAAGGAGAGTGTCTTTATAGAGCAAAGACTGTTAGACCTTTACCTTGTATAAGCAAGGCCTATTTCCCAAGATAATTGTGAATATCACTGACAAAGTTATCCAACAAAAAATTACTTTTTATTAATTTCATTATCCATCTCAATTAGTTCTTTTTTTTTTTTTTTAAAAGGAATTCTTATTCTCATGGGATCTTAAGGAACCTTTCAACTGGCAGGTTAACGTGGCTTCCTTTGGGTATCGTTTATCTTTCTGGCAATCAACAGACTGACTCTTCAATCCTGCTCAAATGGATACGAATGCCACCTGAAGAATGCCTTTACTTGCTCAACAATGTTGAGCCATGATTGATATTAAAAGAAATTTACCCTGAACACAGCTGCAACTTAAGATCTATCTAGCATTTCTATAAGCAAAGAACGGGTTCTTGAGAATAAGAAATGAACAATGGTTTTATAAATATTTTAAGCACCAGTGGGCACAGTACTGTTTATGTTTCTTCAGAAAAGTCTTATTTTTCACAGGATTAACTTCCCCGCAATTTCTATTAGTAGGTTTTTATGGATAACAGGAAAATGAAGAAAATCAAACAAGTCTTCATCACAGAAAACTCATTTCACTTTCTGAAGTCAGCCAAAACTATTTTCTACTACAAAATCTCCCTCTTGCTGTAAAATTCTAGAAACAAGAAAATGGTTGTAATGCTTTATATTTACTTATTAGTATGATATAGAAAAAATTCTTAGTTTATAGTCAGAAAATAAACGATCAAAGTAATCAATTCCTGCATTCTTAATTCACTTTTCTAGAGAAAGACAAGATTTTCAGATACTATGTCTTTGCCCTAATAATAAACTCTCTCTCAAAGTAAAAAAAAAAAAATTCACAGGTAAAGTTGTTTAAACACAATAAATAGTATTTTCCAAGTATATAGTTTTGTTAAAAATTACTAGATGAAGTTTCTTCTTATCCTACTGTACCTGAATAACAATGTATATACCAATATTTTATGTTAGTTTCCAAGTAAGTTTTCACACATATACAGACATATATATGTTTATAGAAATATGCTTCATTACTTCAGGTACTTTAATTTTATAGATTTGTAGCATTCTATGGATACAGAACACATATTTTCATTCAGAAATAATAACCATTTACTTATAGATGCCTAAGGCAAAAGACTGCTTTTAACTAGCAGGAAGGGTAAGTACTATGTATTCTTAGATAGGCTCCAAAATTCAGGTACTCCAAAGCTTTCTGTCTCCCATTTACTATTATTGTTCCAGCTTACTTTACCTTATCGAGCTGGGAAACTACTTCCCACAGTAAAGAATGCAAAACTGAAAGCTCTCGGCCCAGATCAATGTAACCATCAAATCCAGGAGTGTTTGAGATGGTGTCTGGATTAGAGATCTCCAAAAGAAAGCGCTTCATTCCACCCCATTCATGTTCTAAAAAATCATTCATGAACGCCATGTATTCTTCTTTGTTACCGAATCTGAAGAGGAGAGAGGAGGGTGAGAAAATGAGAAAACAACATACGGAGGAGAAGATATGGTCATCATCATTTTGGGCTGACTTTGCACAGCGGTGGGTGGTGTGTGTGTGTGTGTGTGTGTGTGTGTGTGTGTGTAGATAAAAACCAATTTTGTTTCTCTGTAAGTGGTAAGAACTAACACACACTTTTTAAAAAGGTGCTGGGGATTAAATTCACGGCCTTTTGTATACCAGGCAAGTGAGTGTTCTACCACTGAACTGTATCACCAGTCCTAAAAAATTCTTTTTTCTTTTAATGTGTGTGTGTGTGTGTGTGTGTGTGTGTGTGTGTGTGTGTACGGCACATGTATGTGTGGTACTCAGGACTGAACTGAGGGCTTTCATACTGAATTATATTCCTAGCCCCTTTTTTATTTTGAGATAGTTTCACTAAGTCTACAAGTTTCTCAGGCTGGCCTCAACCTTGGAATCCTCCTAACTCAGCCTCTCAGAATGCTGGGATTGCCGGTACAGAATGTAGTCCTAACAACCAACCCTTATGTACCTACACTAGCATAAACTTCAATGTTGCTAGCTTCTTTAAAGTCTTCCAAATCCATTATACAGCATTACCCCTACTACTATACAAGTTCCAAGACCTCTAACATATGTCTGAAACTATTTATCATAGGGGACTCTTTGTATTCTTTTTTCCCTATACATATATATACTTATGGCAAACCTTTGCCTTTTCACCTAAGGACACTTCTCTTCGGCATATCTGAACTGCTAGTATCACTAATCTTAGGGTTTGAGGCTGTTCAGTAAAATAGGTACTACTTGGACACAAAAACTGTACTAACAAGGGTAGCACATACAGTGTGAGTGCACTGACAGAGCTTGGACTGTGCTAGATAGCAGGAGATATCATCATATGACTCAGTATGGCATTATTATTTTTGTGGTACTGGGAATTGAATCTGGGGCCTTCCCATTGAGCTATGTCTATAGCTATTTTGTTTTCTTTTTCTTTTTTTCAATTTTATATTCTTAAATTCTATAGCATATTAACATGGAGTTTGGGGAATCAATGCCCATCCATGCTCCCCCACACCTATTTTTCAGATATTCAGCCCTTTCATTTTCAACTTATTTATTTTTTATTATTTTTTTTGAGACTAGTTCTCACTTTCGGTAGCCCAGGCTGTTCCTGAATTCACAATGTAGCCCAGGCTAGTCTTGGATTCATGGCAATTCTTCTGCCTCAGCCACCTGAGTGCAGAGATTATAGGCATACACCACCACACCTGGCACATGCGGTGCTGGGGAATTGAACTCAGGGCCTTGTGCTTTAACTGCTGTGCCATTCCTCAGCCCCTATTTTTCATTTTATTTTGAGTCACAATTTCATTAAGTTGTTAAGTTGTCCAGATTAGGCTCAAACTTGCAATCCTCCTCCTGCCTCAGCCTCCCAAGGTGCTGGGTATACGAGAGTATGTCACCATGCCCGGTCAACATGCCATTTTAGACTTAGAAATTATTTATTTCTGGGATTTTCTATTTACTATTTCTGGACCACAGCTGACCACGAGTAAATAAGACCATGAAAAACAAAACCTTAGTTCAGGGAAGACAACCCTACTGTTTTCCTCCTCCAAGTCTCTATTCATGGTCTACGAGTGAAGAACGTCTTTGTCTATCTAGATGTTAGCTATCTTCAGAGCCAAAATTTGTTTCAAGATGAACTAGAAATGATTTTTATAGGAATTAACTTAAATATGGGTAGATAGGTATCTTTCTGTTCTCCTTTACATATAGAATATAAAGTTAAATTGTACAGTTCTAAAAAAAGCCACTTTTAATAGTACAAAACAATGTTTACTGAAGTTCTAAATTTTTTTCTTCCATACATTACTAATAGAACCTTGTTTTAAAGAGATGCAGCTCAGTAGCTGTGCTTTTTTTTAGTGAGTATGAGGCCCTGTGTTTGATACCTAGGTTCCACCAAGAAAAAAGAAAACTTGTTTTTAAATATCTGTGATCAATTTTGTAACACTGAATTCTTTCCCAATTATTTATTAAAAATTTTTTGTGTAAACATAATATAAATATTCTGAGGAAAAGCTGAAAACAATGAAAAGTGAAAAGAAAAAAGGTGATATATACATTCAACTACCCAAACATACTGGCTATTAACATCTGCTTTCTCTTAAACTTCCTTAAAAAATTTTAAGCCTATAGAAAAAATTGAAAGAATATACAATAAATACCAATATGTCTTTCACCATCCATTAACCAAAAGTTACCATTTTGCCTACTTTGTTAAAACTTAGCAGACTTTTTTCCTCAACGATTTTAAACTAAATTACAGATATCACCTTTAAACACTAGCACCCATTTTTTCAGAATAACCTGAACTCAGTATGTAGCCCACAACTGGCCTCAAACTCACAGCAATCCTCATGCCTCAGCTTCCAAGTGCTGGGATTAGAGGGGTGTGCCACCACGCATAGGTAATCTTTATGTGGTGGTAGGGAGTCAAACCTGGGGCCTTGCACATGTTAGGCAAGCACTTTAACCTTTAAACCATGCTCCCAAATTCACTAATGCTAATTTTGTACTAAAACTTAAAAAGAACTGTATGTGGGCTGCATTTAAATTCTAAGTATTCTCCCAAATAACTTTTTTGAATTATCTTATATGTGGTCTACATTTAATTTCTACCAAAGAATTTCCCCAAATGACCTTTTTAAAAAACAAATATTATCTTGTATGAATTATCTTATATGTGATCTGCATTTAAATTCTACCAAGTATTCCCCAAAATAACTATTTTTTTTTTTTTTTTTGAGACAGATTCTTACTCTGCAGTCCAGGCTGGTCCAGAACTCACTATGTCACTATGGAGCCCAGGCGGGCCTCAGACTCACCGCAATCCTACTGTTCCAGCTTTCAGAGTGCTGGGATTACAGGTGTGTGCCACCACGTCTGCGTACGTGGTGCTGAGGAACTGGACTCAGAGTCTTGTGATTGGTAGGCAAGCACTTTCACCGCTGTGCTATTCCTCCAGCCCTCTACACTCAAATGACTTTTATAGATTTATTTTCCAATTTTTAAGAATAAAGTATATTTCAAATATTGTGTTTGGTCTCTTTTCATCTACTATAGAATCCCTGCATCTTCTGCATTTTTCCAAACATTATCTTTCAAGAAGCGGGCAGGCTAGCTGTATCAGACAACATAACCAATGTAATTTGTCTGGGGGTTCTCAGTACTGTTAGACTTAAATTCTTCTGTTTTTATGTTGGTAGAATAATAGCATATGCAATACTTTGTATTCTATTTTTTATTAGTACTTTTCATTTAACTATATCTTCATCATTTTTCATTTCATTAATTTTTTTTATAAACAGTTTTAACTGGTTACAAATATTCTACTAAATTCACATACTATCAATTTTTAAGTCACTTCTGAGTTTTTGCTATTTTTATTGACAACACAGTAAAACTCTAGTATTATGAATGATGAGGCTCTTGGACCCAATCTAAATTTGAGGCCTCATACATATTTTTAAACCACGTGTTTAAAATTGGTTATGCTAGCATCACCTACTTGGCAAAGTTGGCCAGGTTCTGAATGACCTTGGCAATAAGAGTCAGAGTCCTAGACGTACGGTCATCAGGATACTCCTGCATAAGGTTGAAAAGACTGGGAGACATAATGGCTGGGCAAAGAAATCGGAGAAACAATGAGGCACTAATGAGCCGCTCACTGATGTCTTGCTTGCCACGATTCAGGCACTGCTGCTTCCATGATGCAAATACTTCTTTTAACTCACGTGGGAAAACACTGGGGAAGGAAAAAAAAAGATACTAAAACCTCCGCGCGCATGTGTACATGTGTGTGTGCGCGTGCACAAGCGCGCGTTTACTATTCCGGGTTGGTCTTGAACTTACTATGTAACCCAGGTTGGCTGTAAATACACAGCAGTTCTCTTGCCTCAGGCTTCTGAGTGCTGAGATTACAGGTGTGCACCACCATGGCCAGCTTATACGGTGCAAGTGAACTGAACCCCAGACCTTATTAACCTAGCACTCTGCACTGAGCTAAGTCCCCAGTCCCAAAACCTTTAAATATAAAAATACCATGACCTGTGAAAAGCACAACTGGTCCCACTTTGACCTAGCAAACCTCTTCTAAGCTAGAACAAAGACCTTGCAGGCATCTGAGGAATGAAGCTCTGCCCAATTCACTGCTGAGAGGTGGTAAAAAATTCACAGAAGGCCAGACAGAGACTGGAAACTGAAAGCTATGTAACCCTCCATTAGTGTAAATTTAGTCTGCAAAGTGGGAACATAATATGAGGCTCTTGACTAAAGCATCTGGTTTAATATAGCTCACCATAATCTTTCTAAAGACTGTTCATCCAAAATCTCACCAATGGCTGAGACTAGGGCAATGGTCAAAATTCATGAACACATCTATTCAACACTAGTAAATAGTTCAGAAAGCCAGAAAATACTTTTCGGTATTAGAGGATGCAGTGCTAAAAGTATGGTAATGATTATTTAGATAGCCAAGTTGGAAATACCTCTGCTTATAATAAGGTTTAGATTTTAGACAGGACTGTACTGGAAAAACTGGTATTTCACCTTTGTCATGACATTTTTATGGAGAAATGCAAGTTTTGTAGGATAGAGTTCACCATGAACACCATCTTACCAGTAAGAGTTGATGATCTTGCAGAAAGCTAGCTCACAGCACATTTTTAGATTGCTCTGATGGTCGATAAGCTCACTAGATGAACATTTGCTGGGGTCCACTTCACAGTTCTCATCTGATTCATACAAGGCTTTGATAAACTCTCCTGTTTGGAGCAAGAAGATGACAGAGAGTATAATTATAAATAGAGTCTTCCTGAACAGAATAAAAAGATTTAGGGTTTCTGTCCTAAAGTGCACTGTCGGGTACTCTCTCTTCACATCTGACACAGAAGACACAAATGACTGCCCAAGAAGGGTCACTGCTTTAGAACCAAACAGTCACCATATCCCCCATATCATGTTAATTTCCCTCAATCTGAAAGTAGAATAAGAGCAATCACTAACATTGTCATTGTAGTATTTATGAGACTAGTAACACAATGGCTTCAAAAAATTATAGTATATTTTATCAGCAACTGCAACAAATTTGCATGAATTTGTAATTTGTTATAAAGCTCCCTGCACAAGGATACTATTACCCTTATTCTTGTAAAACAAACACTCTGAGTAGTCCACTAAGAAAAGTGTTAGGGAATAATGTTGGTATCAAACAGACACAAGATAAGGGCATAATGAGAATAGTCATTTAACCTAGTACAAAACTGTAGCAGATCTCTTCACATAACACTTTAAATGTTTTTCCACAGAAATTTGGCTTAGAAGCCTTATTCATAGAATCTATCCCCTTTTAAAAATGTCTGATCACCATCTTACCTGTTGTGTTACTTTGACTGTTTCATGTTTCATTTGTGTTATGGTACTTGCTTACGTGTCTAATGTCTGTCATTTCTAGGATGAGTGTCCCTGGCAGTCAAGAATCAGGTTTTAATCATGTTCAAATTCCCACACCTTTGACCATCCCTCAATGCAATGTAGGAGCTCAATAAATACCTGTTTGGGTACCAGTATATAGTTTTGTTTTTTACATGTCTTTATTAAAGAGAAGTAGATCTGTCAATAATCCTTCTAAACCCACTTATGTTATTGGATGTTCAGGTTAGTTATAAGAGTTCCTACAAGATTAAGTAGCAATAGAAATATTAAACACATTTTTATCAATATAAAAATATTGAGGTAAATGAAAGCTTTTTAAAACAGCTATGACAGAAGAAGTGATACTTTGGAAGAAAGATGGTTGAGGAGTAGGAAGCAAAGTGGAACACAGAAGAGAAGATGGTACACAGAAAAGAGGCCAGAAACAGCAAAGGCTTTAGGGCATAGAGCTCTGGGATAAAATCTTGGCTCCACCACATATCTGAGTGGGGCCTTGGAAAGTCACTTCTCCAGTCCCTACTTCAGCTGCCTCATTTTAACAGTGGTAATAACACCTATGTTGCAAAATTGTAGTGAGGATCAGAAATAATCCAGAAAAAGCATCTAACATGGCTCCTAAACTTAGGTCTTCTCAGGGACTTTTCTATTCCTTACAGATGGTATTTCCTGTGCGGCAAGGGACATTAACATAAAACCTGACTTCAATCTGATAGTGTTTGTAAAGGAGGCTTACAGATGGATGATTTAATTCTAAATGAGGAGTCTGTGCAGTAAAGAGTGATGATGCCTTTTGAAGAAAAATGAAGACAGGATAAGAAGCAGATTGATATTGTACAGTGTGACTGGCAACTTTTAAAATCCATCTTTCTGTGATTTCTTCAAACAATCTGAAAATAGCATCTTTTTTTGTTCAAGGTATAAGAGACATAGTAAAACTTGAATTGGAAAAAGACAAGTAAGTCCCTGTCCTAAAGATGCTTACCCATCGAGATGCTCCTGGAAGCAGCAGCCATTTTTACCACCATTTTTACATAGCGATGTCCAGAGATCTGCAGGGCTACCTGAATCCCTTCCGTGTTCACTCAATTAATTTTCATGCCTCATTGATCCAATCAGCTATTTAATTAGTCACTGTTGTATCAAAGAACTTGTACCCACTTTTCATTTTGGAAACCATCTCATTCAAACATCTTGTTTTGCATGCTGACTTTTAGAATGTTAATATTTGATTTTAAAGATATAGGCAGTCAACAAATATTCACCCCTCTGTCTACAGAATGTGGATTTGGTATGCTTCACTGTTATCTTTTATAAGACAATGTAAATCATTAGAGGAAACTATGACATATAATTTATGACTGTAATAGGCTCATTATGTAAATGGGACTAATAATTTCTTGGTACCTTTCTTACTGTCAATAAAAGTCTATTCATTTATTCATAAATTTCCATTATATTCCCCCTTCCCCCAGGTGTTCAGGATTGAACCCAGGGCCTGGTACAAACAAGGTAAGTGCTGTACCATTGACCAAAACTCTCCCCCCACCCTCACTGAAACTGAAAATATTTAACTAGATTCGAAGATTAACAGAAAAGATAAAATTTACTTCTGCAAAGTATAAGCTAAATGCTACTGTATATGTTCACTTTATGTAAACACAATAGTCTTATTTCTTTGTTACTCATTTTACTTTTTTACTCCTTACAATCAGTATGACTCCTTCCTGATACCAGTCTGAAAAAACACAAATGATCTATAAGTGGCCCAAAAAGCAGTCACTGCAATTACTCTTCCTCTTCTCCCCCCTCTCTCTCTCTCTCTCTCTCTCTCTCTCTTCAGGTGCTGGAGACTGAAACCAGGCCTCATGCATGCTGTATCAATGAGCTATACCCTCAGCCACTCTGCCACTTGATGTTCTCTTTTGTATTGCTATCTAGGACTTCATTTTTTCTTTTTGCATTCTCTCTCTGATCATTTCTGATTCCTGTTTTTTCTACACTATAAATTGAGGTGCACAGTGAGTTGTCTTTTGCTCTATTCTTTTTCTGCTCTGGTAATCTCAGCTTCATTTAACCCCTTCATATAGATTGTTAGTTCCAAATATACAAAAGGCACCCAATGTCTTGGCTAGCTTTCCCATCTTAAACCCATAAGATTGCCTGTAAGAACTTCTAATTGAATATATATGAGGTGGAAATGTTTCCTCCCCTTTCAAGGCTGCTCTGTTCTGTAATTTCTATTTCTGTGAAGAATCTCATCATTCTCCTAATAATTCATAAAGACCTAAAATTCTCTGTAATATATGATCCCTCTTACTTGGTCACAAGTTAAAGAGTTGCCCAGTCAACTTTAATATTTCCTATAGTCATCTTTTTTTCTATTCTTATTTGTAGAGATGGCCTCACTCAAAGTCCCATTATTTCTTGACTTCCTCACATAATGCCTTTTATATTAATTTCACTGAAAAACACCATACTTAAAACTTTTACCGGCTTTTTAATGATTACTATGAAATCTAATACTCAGCCATGATCTTAAAAATAGTTCTTTTTCCTAAACTTCTGTTGCAATCCACTTATTTCTTTCATATGCTCTTTCTTCTGCTAAAGGGTTTTGCTTCCCACATCTATACGCCTTTTCATTCACACGGCCCCTCACGTTACTCCCTATTACTGCTCTTGCTCAATGCTTTTTTACTTTTCTAGTCTCCAAGCTACATATATAACACATTGCAACAGAATTTTATAATTCTATCAAGTTGGAATCAATTTTTAAAAATCATTTCTGAAAATATAGAATTTATCTCTCTTTTTGGTTATAGGAATAATCTTCTCTAACTTTCCTAATTATGTACTCCTTTTGAACAAAAATCTCTGCAGTCATTCAACATACCTTTGCTAACTTGTCTATATCCAATAGTCATATGTCACTGTTAAGCACTAGAAATGTGGGATAACATAAAATATATACTGACTCTCAGATTATGAAAAAAGTAAAATATTTTCTTAACAATTTCTATATTGATTAGCTGTTAAGTAATATTAGTAGCTTTCCATTGAGTTAAATAAAATATACTGTTAGTCTTATCTGTTTTTCCTTATCCTTTTTATACTATGGCTAGAAAAGTTAAACTACTCAATAAATGAATACATATGGATCATATTATGTTTCTGTAAGGCAGTGCTTACTATATTCTGTATGATGTGCTGATATAACAATAAGAGAAATAACTATTTTTCACAAGAAAAGCATACCTAGTCTATCAAGATACACAAGTACATCAAAGTACTCAGCACAGTGCCTTATTCTAGTAGTGACCAAATTTCATAACCAAAACTGAAAACATAACGGGTCTAGTCAGCAAGAGCTAATCACTGGACTAAAATTAGAGATTGTGAAGGCAGAAATAAGGAGTAGTAGAAACTGGCAATGTTAACCCTTACAAGACTCTGACAATAAAATTTATAACACATATCTCTCAACACTTTAGACAGACACAAGCTATCTCAAGTCTAACAGTGATACCCACTAATATCTCTGTATATAAAAAATCAGGACTTTTAGGGAAGGTACACATGCAGAAGCGCTTTTCATTTCCACACGTGTTATAACAAACTTACCATTCCCCCACTGGTGAGGACTACAGAGACTATTCTAGCTGAAACTGTAACCCTAGACCATAGTGAGCTTAACTAAACAATATGTAGAATTGGAGCTCAAGTTGTTACACGAGCATAAAATAAGTTAAAACTGAAAAGGAAAGAAAAGAATATACTTTCCTCTTTCATACCTAGTGCATCATGAAGATACTGTTGTCCCACCAACTTGAGGTATTCTTCGATAGATTTGGTGGCAATGGTGTTCTCCCTGAAGATCAATACATCATGTTCTCCGCAACGATCCACCTCGGACATCACCAAGTCAGTTAGAAAATCCTGGTAGAATAACGTTCAATCAAACAGAAAGCAACTGAATAAATAACATACAGTAGAAGAGACTACTGAAATATCAGACATCCAGGAACTGCTGCTTTCCAGATTCACTGGAAAAAAATAGTTGGAATAAAAGTGTCACTAGCCCAAAGTTTAAAATTCCTTCAGGGCTTTTCCATTGCAATTTTTAAAAAGAGAATAATTCTGATGGTAGCCTCCAATTTTAGATTTTCTGTTTAGCCTCCCATCCTGTGTGGTACCACTCTCTGCATTCTGTGCCAGAATGCACAGGGATCTTCTTTCTAGGCCTCTAACACACCAAGCACTGTCACATACTCTATTCAGCACAAAGCCTTTGCTGATGCTCTTCCCAGTTCTGCACCAATCCCACTGTGACAGAGCTAATTCCTGGGATTCTATTGCTCTTAGTTCACATGTCATTTTCTCAGTGAAGCTTTCCTTGATCAACACTGTCCCAAACTCCACAAATCAGGTCCCCAAACACCATACTCTCATAGTGTCACGTATCTTTTCATACTCTGTTCTTGTCACTGTAATCACACACTTAGTTTTTGCACATGTTGGATGTTTTTTATTTTACTCAAGAGGTTTTAAATTTTTCTTTCTTCCCATATATTTTGTTTTTGAAATCTGAGGTGCATTTTCCAATTATATTTCCCCCCATTTTATTGATACATATAAAGGCAATACATAAAGTTAACATTGATCTTGAGTATTTTGTGAATATACATACCGTGGCAAAATTGCAAATCTCTCCCTTCTCCCTTTTTGACCCTCTCACTCCCTCTTCCTGCCCTCCAGTTCCCTTTATTCCCCATGGTAAGTGCTATGAAATAATTGTGATTTGGGTTTCTCATATTAGGGAAACCATTTGATATTTAAGCTTCTGCTTCTGACTCACTTCACTAAACATGATGGTCTCAACTTGCATCCATTTACCTATGAAAGCCTCTAACCTATCTGTCTTTACAGATGAGTAGTATTTCCATTGCTCATATATAAATACCACAACTTATGTATCCGCTGGTCTGTTGATGGATATTTTCATGTTTTCCACATTTTAGCTATTGTTAATTATACTGCTATGAACATGGGTATACATGTATCTCTGTTATATATTGTTCAGAACAACAGAAAACCGGAAACTTGGTCCTTAGAGCCTACGCCTCAAGGAACTTAACATGGAACTTCCTGAACTCATCACTTGAACTCATTTCCAAGGCTGGTTATCCATCTGCCCATCCATCTAGCCATCTCTCTGCATATCCATTCAACCATACACAGAGAAGGAGTTCATCTATCTACGGGAAAAAAAAAAGAGTTCATAGAGGAACTCCATAGAGTCCATTCATGCATAGAGAGGAAGGGCTTAAGGAGAAATAAAGCCCTGAGGAAACTGTCTCTTCATTCTACAGCACTCATAAAACAATTCAGTGTTTACTATCACTGGTTTGAATATAATAACATCACATATTTGTGGCCAAAGTCACATATTTCGAATGTTAAATATTTCCTGGATATTTCATGGGCTCCAAAATCTAAAATATTCCTCATTGTTCCTTAAATGCTGATTTACTTTTAGTTTAAAATTCAGCATTTTAACACTATTGGGACTCACATAGAAGTAGCTCATCAGTATAAAAGAGCTGTGGACCTACGTAATACTAAAATTTATGGTAACTAGAGCAGGAAGTAAATTTTGGTCGTGACAAAAAAAATCTTTTTTTTTTTTTTTTTTGAGACAGGGTCTCATTCTATAGCCCGGGCTGGTCCTGAACTCAGTACACAGCCAGGCTGGCCTCAACGCCTGGCTAGTTTTTATATGCTAGGGAATTGAATACAGGGCCTAGCACATGCTAGACAAGTGCCCCTACCACTGAGCTAAGTCTGCCCCAGCCCCAATAGCAACACTTTGGGTCTTCATTCAGTGATAATTTCAATGGTGCATTATCTGTCAAATCTTATTCAAGTTTTCCATTTCAAATGTACAATAATAAATTTAGTTGTGAAAAAATTCTTACATATACCCTGAACCTTCAGCAATTGAAAAGCCAAAAGCACATATCCAGAGAATTTCAAAGATTAGACTCAAAATTTCAATGCTATCTCACCCTAATTCTTATGCTTTTTAATAACAAAGTTGAATATTATCTGTAAATTCAAGCACCAAAATTATAACCAATAGAAAGGCTATTAAATAATGGGCCAAATACCTAATATATGAACATATTCTGATCTATATCAGGACATTTTAATAGTACTTTATAGCTATAAATTATTCTAGCTATGAACATCTCTGGATCTGAAATATAGGTTTACCATGACCTATTTGCTTATAATATATTGGATACTCAGTGTAGTTAAGTGAATATGCTTCATAGGTCAAATACTCCATCCACTGATGTTCTTCCTACAACTAACCCATTTCTCTTCCCCTCTTTTTAAAAAAAATATCTTGAGTTTTTACTTTCATCTAAGATGAGGTCTATCATGAAACAGATACAATCTGTATACCATCTCTTGGGATTTTTACTCCAAATATATATTTTAATCCCATGAGAAATCTTGCTAAAATTCAGCATACTTCCTGAATACCACATTCTGTGCATACAGAACAGAGAGGTTAGTCTTAAACAGGACAGAGCAAGGGAGAAAACTATCACACAACACTCTAGAACTAAACATAAGAACATGACCGCATTGTTTTGTTTTCACACCAATATTACCATTTATTTTATTCATTAATTAAAAAGCTGGCTGGGGTATCTATCTTTCATTAAAATGGACTTTAAATGAGTATTTGTTGGTCTTTCTATTTTACTTCTTTTGTTTTATAATCTCCATATCATCTGGATCTGAAAATGGCTAATAGGTTTCCTTCGTAATGCTTTTTTCTCTCCTTCTTTCTTTTCTTTCCATGACCAGTAGCAAAGTACATTTCTCTAATTTGGATCACTACAGTACCCATATCTTCATTTTTTTTGTAAAAGGTACAGAAAAATTCTAAGATAATGCAATCTCCCCTTTGCGCTTACCTTGGCTCTGCCAGTACTTTGAAGAATGTGCACTAAGGCACAAGCCAACTCCTCCTTATTTCTCACGCTAATCACTGGCTCAAGGACAGAACATAGCATGGTATAGTTGCTGGTGACAAATTCTGCAAATTCTTTGTATTGCTCCATAGGCAGAATGGTGATAGTCTGGAAACGAGATTTAATCCGGATAGAAGGTCCTCCTGTCTTTCCTTTGCTGGGTGTAGGTGTACTCACCGGATACCACTTTTCTACAAATTGGCGACCAGTTACACTGGCAGTGGGGATATTGACTAGCCCTACATAATTGTTCTTGTCCTTTTTTTTCTTTTTTTCCACATCCTTATAAATATGAACTGTGATGCTTTGAAGAAGTGGAAGGCTATAGAATTCAAAATGTTCACCCCAGAAAATATTGTCTGCTTTGGTCTTGCTGGTTGTACGAGCAAAGAGGGTATCATCAAGGCACAGTTCACAGAAATATTTCTTTTTAGGGGCAAGATCCTTGGCTTCAATGATCCACAAACGGAGAACATTTTCAGCTCGTCGGCAATTGTCCTATACAGACAGAATGAAGTTGAATCTGAGAGCTAATATCCTAGAGAGAGAGAGTATTTCTTCTTAAAGTTATACTACTGATTGATGATATAGTCTAAGGAGAGTCAATAAAAAAAAAGAATTGGTAGTCGTATTTTGTAGGTTAATAACACGATCAAAAACAGAATAGGTAAGAATCGTAAAGAATACCACACATATTCTTTTTGACTTGGACAAAAATATATGATCTTATAATAGTAAATTTTTATATAGCTAGCTTAATGTAAGTAGACTAGTTTTCTACAAATAGAAAATAGGTAGGTAGTTAACAAACTTGTGTTCTGATCCCATTTCTTTCATGTACTAGTTTCTGACTTGCGTTAATCACTTAACTTTTCTAAGTCTTCTTATCCACCAAGGTAAAATTATAGTAATAACTGCAGTGAGATTATTTTTATTACAAAATATTCCTAACAAGGGACTGGAGGGTGTAGCTCTACAGTTAAGAGCTCTTGCTTGTCAAGTATGGGGCCTTGGTTCAATTCCCCAGCATCACAGAGGCTGGGCATGGTAGAAAACAAATGAATAGAAAATAAAGCCTTGCACCACTGAGGGTGGATCAATGTAAAAAATCCATTTATGTATATTTTATATATATACACATATATTTGTGTATACATAATTTAAAATGTTAAACTCTATGAAAATTAAAATATTTTTTCATTCCAATTTACTTTTTATCAACTTACTACGTACGAAGTGATACAGCTTTTAAATACTCCAAGCCAGCATTACCTTATTTGGCTGAACCGTCCTGCGAAGGTTTTCCATCCACTTATCTCTCTCAGAAGCAGAGTTACAGCTAAAGCATTTACTTCCACTTAAATAAGTGACCTTCAACATAAAGATTAGAGATAAAATAAAAGGAAATGTAAGATTTGTAGGCTCTATTTTCCTAGTTCTATCATTTAAGAATTAGGAATATATGATGAAACCAAATTATACTTTATAAAACTAAAACAATCTCTGCTAGCTGTCTGATATCTATATCTAAACATATAAACTTCTACCTGCTTTTTCATTTATTCCTTATATAATACCTACAATCATTTCCTGGAATAAGAATTAAGGCCATTTAGAATTGAGTTAGTCTGTGACTTGGAAATACTAAAATCAAAATCCTCTCAGGCCATATCTTAAGTTAACTGCAAATGCATTTACTCAATTTTGAGTTAATAAAAAAACTAAACAAGGAGGAGAGATTCTAAAAAAGATTTTAAGACTGCCTTTATTATAATATTATAGAAAATTACCAATACTAAGGGAAACTGGAAGGAATTAATAGTACTAGAATCTATTTCTCTAAGCAACTATCCTGATTCATTTCCAGTTATTTACTAGGTTAGCTGAATAAGTGTCCTTTAAAAATGAAACATGACATCTCTATATCTAGCACTTAATACTGGGTGTAGTATATATCTTACCGGACTGAGTTCCAAAATAAGTACAAGTTCAAGTGATGTTTACTAAAAAGAAGTGCCTGCACTGCTGAAATTTGCTTATGAATTAATTAAGTATCCAGTCATGATCCATCATATCAGATCAGATTATATGTTGCATCCAATACAGTCACTACTAGTCTGATGTGGCTGGTGAGTACTTGAAATGTAGCTTAATGAAATATGCATATTAAGATGTGCTATTAGTACAAAAATAACATGTTTTGAATATTTAGTATTCAAATAATATAAAACATCTCATTGGTAATTTTTATATTACATGTTGTAACAATATTTGGGTTAAATGAACTTGAAAATTACATACATGGCTTGCACAGTATGCCTTCTGGAAAGTGTTGGTCTATGGCAACAAGGAACCAAACTATAACATATAGTATGGAACTCTTTCCCAGTCAGCAAGTTCTTGTTAATTAATGAAATTCTAGTTCTAGTAATTATTTACACACATGTGTGGCCTTCATACTTAACTTGTTAATAGAAAATGGTGTACATTTAACTGGGGAAGAAGAAATGAACTTATAAAAAGTGATAATCATAACTTTCTGGTGAAAGGCAATTCATTCATTCAAGAAATTAGGCACCTGCAATGTGATAGGTACAACAGATTAAGAAATGAGAAAGACACATTCCCAGATTATGGTATAGTCAGAAAAATATGCTTTTTGGCCAATTTCCTCAAAATAATATTAAAATTGGGGATTTACAGTTACAAGAGAAATATACCCACATAGTGGTGACATCATTTCTCAATACTGACAAATTAACATACTAATTTAATAAGCTACTACCAATCTTGGAACCAGAGCTGTGAATATAGAAAATATCCTTTTATTTCTGAAAGCAAAAAGGCCTAAGAAATAAAACGCTATCATTAGTAACTTTGATTATAACTGTAGTTAGATTAATAAACTTCTAACTTTTCCCTTGTAAGTAGATAATTTTCAGCAACTGAAAACCAGTTAAGATAATAAACTCTACAACACAACAGTAATTAAAGCACCAAATTATTTTAGACAAAATTTTGTTGATTAACTACTCTCTATACGTATTTTTTTTAACCTCAAAGCAGAAGTCTTGTCCAAGGATGCTACTATGGAGTGGTTTCACTGACACAGCCTCTCCTCTACCAAGATCCAGACATTCCATTGCGCTGCATGGGCTCAGCAAGGATTCATGGGAACGTGATTCTTTTAGTTTAGGTAGCCCACGAGACCTGTAAGTTGAAGATAGTTAGAGCAATGTTAAATTGGCCAGCAAAGAAATGAAGGTCTTATGCAATGGGAGCTAATAAGAAACATACAAATGCCTGAGAAGAAAAAGAAGGATGAATTAATAGTCTATACTAATAATATTAGTAATCATAGTCATGTGACACATATAAACACACACAATGAAACACAAACACAACTTTTTAAAACACACTATAAAAACAAAGTAACTTTTAGATAGTCTCAAGAGAACTCAAAATTCTTCTACAGACAATATTTTATCCACATTTTTATATAGGATGATAGAGAAATATATACTATTCAGTTACCACATATATTCTTTTTTATACAGAAGTATTGTCAAAAGATGTATTATTTTATTCTTGACACAGTTTTTAATCTTTGTATCACTGACAAAAGAAAATTGCTGAATTCTCTCTTTTTCTGTTTTAGGCATCTTGGCTGATTTTATTTCCTAGTTTAAAATAGAAATGCTGGGGACCATGATTCTGCTACTCCAGAAGTTAATGCTTCATTGCCTTCTTCTTCAAAGAACTAATGGAATAAAACAATATGAAGAACAATAGTTCTAAATCCAGAATTGGATGGCTATGTACTTTTACTCAACAATTAACGCATTTCATAATGGAAACATGCACCAGTAAGTACACATATTTCAAGTAGAAGTACTTACTAAGTGACAAAAAGCCTTTCTACAGATATCTGTTTTTATAAAACACATTAAATAAAATACCTTTAATCATTTTCTTGAAACAACCATGATAACATTAAAAGAAACTGAAATTCTTAATGCTAAAATAATATTTAAGTTACAAAGTAGTAAGATACAGGAAATTATCATTATTCTTTCTCTCTCTACTTACACTTTCATTCATACATACGCACACACATACAACCTTCATTTAAAGTTTTGAAAAATGCATGTTGACATTCAGCAATTTCTAAAGACCAAAAATTAACATTTATATTTTCTACTGACAATGCAAAGTATGCACAAAAGAGACAAACGCTACCTAGTAAGTTGTACATAAAACATATATGATGTAACTGCACCACATTTATTTCCCTTTGTAAATCTGGCTAAAAGAATAACCTTCAGTTAAATGCAGTATTAATACAGCTCAGCAAAACTACAAAAGAATACAGCACAATTATAAGTAACAAACTGTTAACAAAATTCTGCTTTAATCTAATTATTACACAATCTTTCCCAATATGCTGCACAGGAAGGGCAACAGGGCACTATAATGTCTCTTAAACAATTGTAGAAGAATAATTCTAGCCCATCTTTCTCAAGAGTAGGTGTTAAAGCCTCTTATGCTCCAAGGGTGAGTTTTTCACCAGGAAAGACTAAAGCATATTACAAATAGAAAGAGGTATACAAAATGCTTACTTTTATTTTTAAATTTTCTAGAAAAATTTTCTAAAACACAATTTTATTAAAAAATGTCTACCTACATGAAGCAATTGTACAGCCAGCTGGCCGTGCAACCCCAAATCATAGCGGTGCCATAGATCCCGGTGTAACAGACACTTTCTGAACTACACCTCAGAAAACAACTCTCTGTTTAGAAGACAGGAACCAATAGAAGACGGTTTCCCTGCTGCCTTTGGTTACTGATACCATATTTGGCTAAATGCTTTCCAGGTGTTATTCACGTCTTCAGTAGAAGAGAAAAGAAACACAAACAGAACAAGACGTCATCTTTATCCAAACACTGCAGGACAGATACTCCTCTTCCTTCGGGCTGCACCTAGCCCCTCAGGTAACACAAACAAGGTTCCTGGCTCTAGGCTGGGCCTGTTGCCATGGTGCTACTCCTATAAGGAGATTAGAGCTAGAAGGCAGATGGGAGAAGCCGCAATTTCAAAGATCTGTGAGCATGCTTTGCAAACACGGCAGAGGTTACCATTTTAAAACAGAAAACTAATGAGGATCCTATCTATTTCCTTTAACAAGTTATTAGGCAAAAGCTGTAGGAAAGAAAACAGGCAACTCTGGATGTGGAGAATCTCTTATTAAAACTTCACATCTACCAGAAACAAAGCTAAGAGGTTTTAGCTTGCTTAATGCATGATTCCCACTCTCTAGAAAGTACTTCCTGCTATTCACCTCACAAGCACAATCATTCTGTCACATTTGCACTGCTTGCCTCATTTAATGTTTCTAAGTATTATTTTACACCAACTATAGAGGTTAATTTTCTTCCTTTGGAGAAAACTGGATAAAATTCTTTTTTATACTATAGATACTATAAGTCATCTGTTATTATAAATCAAATCACTTCCTAGTTACTAAAATCTCAATTATTAATCCAAGATGCAGAATTTTCCATTGTACAGCATGTGTACATATAGGCTCATGAACTGAAAGCCAAAGTCACTAATATCTTCAACATCACTACTGCATAAATAAGCAGCCTTTCTCAGAGACAGAAGTAATTCCCAGAGAAGCAAGATTACAGTAAACAACAAGATCAAACAGCCTGGGAATGGTCCAGGGCAGGAGGAGGCATCATCTGCACGAATATTTTAATATAACAGCATTAGTAACTGAAGTATCCTCTACACCATGTTCACGCCCCTCCTGTAACCTTCATAAGAACTGATTTTCTTTTTTAGATCTATTAACCACACAGTTTTAACAGCTTTGTGTCACCACCATTTACTCCTCCATTGGCAAGAAGAATGTGGATATATTAGGAGAATAATGAGTTTAAAACAACCTTTCTCAGTTCAATCTGACAACAGTCTTCACCAAGAAACTTAATTCAGCGATGGAAGAGGATGTTGTGAGGTCTGAAAATGGAGGTTCTCGCGACTGGCCTCCCTTCCTCCTGCAGAGCTCCAACATGACTTGATTTAATTGGGAAACTGCTTCCCAGAGGGCAATTTTACTTGTAATTAAGGAACACCATATTCTTTACACTTCTGTTTTAAAGTCAGCAGATAATCTTGATTACTACCTAAACAGCACTGTGAAGGTAAGGGTTAAAAATCTAATTGCTTTGCTGATCAAGATTACCTGCAGCTTTTGACCTATTTAAGAGATAAAACTCAAGGAGACAGGCTTTCTGCTATTCACTACAGTCAATAAGCATTACATTGCTTTAACCTTCATTCTTATCTGAAATCAGTTAAAAGACACAAGCATGGGATGTAGATGGGGAGTCAACACATACCACAGCAGATATACTGACTGATGGAAAAAAAAGAGTAAAAGAACTTTGATTAGTGAAATTTTAAGTAAAACACAGCTGGATTTTCTCCGCTTTTCCATCCATTTTTTTTAAAAGCTCCACTTCCTCCACAGCTCCAATAGTGGTACGCTGATGTGCAAACTCAGTCTGCCATATGTTTAAGATTCAGTTTCAAGATTGAGGACTGGGAAACTCTGAATTAAAATGCTTATTGCCACACAAAATGTTGGACTGCAGTGCAGGTGAGTTTCTGCTGAGCTTGCAGTTAGGATCTGAAACACCTTCACTGAACTCTTGAAGAGAGTTTAGTCAATATGCTGGCTGCAACCATATACCCACATTTCACCCAGTATGCATTCCTAAATCACTCACTTTGATTATTTCTGAGGTCCTAATGAAAACATTTACTATTCTAATATGCCACCAGGAAAAGTGGTTA